>JANAVB010038833.1:0-103188 GCA_029216955.1 Iris pallida
GAGCGTATGGCTTTTGGCTGACTTGGTCTTATGTCAGCGTGTCAGATTTGGTTTTATTTTTCCTAAGCTTGGCTCTTCTATAGCTCTGTATATTGATATTTTATTAGATATTTTACGTCCATTTTATATCCTTACGCCTTTTGTCCTGAACTTGATAATCACGAATTTACTTGATATGTTTGGAATTGATAATTGAGCATGACACGATAGTAACCCGTAGTGGTGCACTCCTGACATGATAACCTGACATGACCTGATAGTGGCCCGTCGTGGCGCACTCCTGATAAGTACACTTGACATGATAACCTGACATGATTATTTCGAATAGCTGTTGCGACGGCTACCTGACATGACATAACCTGTATAATAACCTGGACACCGTAGGCGATTGTACTTGTATAAATAAACCAGTCCTGTCTTGCATCATGTCTAGGATGGGACTCCTGAGTACCACGGTCAGGAGTACCTATTGAAATGAACTAAGGACTAATAACTAGATTAATACATTAGTCATGAAGAGATTTTCCAGCTACAGGCAATCCCGTTACCTGGGCACGCCTTGGGATCTGTAGCCTGCCGTCGAGTAGGGCACATTTCCAGCACACTGTCATGTGTTGCACCCTTCAAGCTACCTAAGGGTACATTCGTTTCCTGGATGATGTACCCACCTGAATTTAACTCTAATCTTTTAACCTGGGTAACCTGGATGGTCTGCAGGGCTTGTGGCTGTGGAATAATCTCACTGCATCTTGTTAGTAATTAGGCATGTGACAACCCTAGTTAGTTAAAGTATCAAGCCGTAATTCTTGCTTGGCCGTGAAGTGATTGGATGGAGTCTAACCAGTCTAGTCTTGCCCTGATCCTGTTCCAGATTATTGAATGACCAGAATACTTGTATTTATTTTACCGATAAATGGTGAAAATTCCAAGTTCTGTTCAGACGAAGGGTTACAACCCCGGTCCTTGTTTGGTTTACGGGTTGTAACCTGGTTATCTGAATAGTTCCATGGTTATCTCGTCGTATATCATCCTGGTGTATTTCTTTATTTCCAGTTCTTACTTTTATTCATATCTTGTGCTGATTGCTGGTTTTAGTTCTTAAGTGAAGCGTCCTTTGTGGCACTTGCTCTTTCTGGGGTCTAACCCAGCTGGTTTTGTGTGGCCAGATTTCGGAGCAGCTCCAGAGGATCTACCGACCTTCCTGCCAGATGGTGAAGACTAGAAGGAATTCCGGCAACGAGTGGGTTTTATTTTGCTCTCCCACTCTATTGTAAAAATATTCTTTTGAGGCGTTTAGCCGACGAGCACCTGTTTAGCTCGATTGCACTTACTTACTGTCTGCCTACGGGCTGTAACATGATTAACAGATCCTAGGGTTGATCATATATGACTAAACTCTTATTAGTCCTGACATTTTGTAACGACTAGCTTCATGATCAACTGAATATGTAATGTTTGGGACGCCTTACTATTGTATATTTAATGATCATACATCTTGTGACTTTACTTACTTGCTTGTGATTGAGACACTAGGCTTGTTCATGACCTTAAGAGACTGTTGGCTTGTAGATAAACCCTCATGTATCTAGACAGCCGTGACCATATAGCAAGATGGATTCCATTTCATATACGTAGCTGGCTATGTCTGCCCCCGCTCTCCAGTATTCTGGTTCTGGGGCGTGACATGGTTTAAGTGGTGGCCCATGCAGGTCTTGTAAATCAAGATATGTGAGGGTTTACCGAATAGATGTCTCAATCAGTATTCGTCCTTGATCTCTGCTCGTATCTTCTGAATTCCTGGATTCTTGTCCTGATCATATGCTTATATCGTTGATCTGTCCTGGCCCTTCTTTATTGTTCCATATGTCGTCTTCTTCAGCGGCATTGTTCGTGGTCCTACCAACCAGCAAGGCGGAGCACCTCCCGCGGACCAGCAGCAACCTGGAGATCAAGCCCAGCATTCTGGAGTAGCCTCCAGAGTCCTGCCTTCTGGCGGAGAGCCACCAGTTCAGCCAGTTCAACCTGTAGAACATGATGATGGCACTTTGGTAGGACTCGTCAGGACCTTGATAGCTTTCCAAGATCGTCGTGGAGACGCCTTGCAACAGGCAGTGACGGATGCTTTGACCCGGGGTGGTCATCAGGGTAACAGCGCGGGCAACAGCTTCAAGCGCTTGAACCCTCCATTCTTCGATGGTAGTGAAGATGCTATCGCGGCAGATGCATGGCTTCAGGACACAGAGGTGATTCTAGAAGCAGCCAGGACCCCAGAGAATGAGAAGGTGGCCGTTGTGCGCCTGCAGTTGTTAGATCTTGCCCGCAGCTGGTGGGCAGCGCAGGCCGTTGGATTAGCAGCACCCATTTCTTGGGCAGTATTCAGAAAAAGATTCCAGACCAAGTATTTCGATGCCGTGGCTCGGTATGATCTGCAGACGAGGTTTACCAATCTGAAGCAATGAGGCAGGACGGTCGACGGATACACGGCTGAGTTTTTCAGACACAGTTGGTTTGCTCCCACCTTGGTGGCAACCGAGTATGATAGAGCCCAGCGATTCCAGCAGGGACTTCATCTGGAGATCTTATTGGCAGTAGAGCAATTTGAGC
This sequence comes from Iris pallida, assembly GCA_029216955.1. NCBI lineage: Eukaryota > Viridiplantae > Streptophyta > Magnoliopsida > Asparagales > Iridaceae > Iris > Iris pallida. The sequence goes on from JANAVB010038833.1 coordinate 2,605, forward strand.
ATCAGACTTTTGATGCAGTCTTGAGAGCAGCTAGGAGGCATGAGTATACCTCCCAGAGGATCGTAGATAGGGCCGGGGGTCGGAAGAGATCTCACGGCCAGATGAATCAGTCTTCAGCACCAGCCCCGGCAGCCAGGGCTTTGACTATTGGAGCTCCGAGGCGAGCGGCCTCAGTAACGTCGGTTCAGCATTCAACTCCGACACACCCTTAGCAGCAGAAGCAGAAGCAATCTTCCGTAGTGGGTTGTTCTCATTGTGGGAAGCCAGGCCATTTGGTGGCAGAATGTCGCAGGGCACAGGAATTGTGTCTGGCTTGTGGAGCACCAGACCATAGGGTTGGATCCTGCCCGAATAGGGGTGGTTCATCATCGTCCAACCTTTCTAGCTCTTCGGTGAGAGGACCAGCTCCGGTCCAGCAGCAGCAGTATCCATTGCCGAGACCCTTGCCGTCTCAGACCTAAGTGTTCCAGCAGCAGAACCCCCAGCAATATGCACAAGTCCAAGCCCAGAGTCAGAGCAGGCAGTGAGGATTTCAGCAGAGGGGACCAGCACCCCGAGGGCACGGTCAGGCTATGGTGATGACCGTGGAGGAAGGATTGGCACCAGGAGAGATAGTGGCAGGTACTATTCTCGTCAACTCCTTTCCAGCTTCAGCTTTATTTGATTCTGGTGCATCGCATTCATTTATGTCTGCACGATTCGCGACACGGGTAGGATTGGAGCCCGAGTCATTATCAGTAAGGCTTAATATACTACTGGTAACGGACTTATGGAAGTAGATAGAGTATTTTCCTCGTGTCGGATAGTAGTTAGCGGTAGAGAATTCCCCGCTAGATTGATAGAGTTCCCGATAGCCGATTATGTTGTGGTCCTAGGGATGGATTGGTTGAGGAACCAGTATGCTATGATAGACTGCCACATTGGCAGGGTTGTTTTTAGCATTCCAGGCAAGCCGGAGTTTTCTTTCTTTCGAGGCGAAGTTGAGTCATCTCCTCCAGTATTGCGGATGACAGTAGCAGCAGTTCAGTTGCCCAGGATAGTCGAGGAGTTTCCAGATGTTTTCCCAGAAGAACTTCCAGGTATGCCTCCGGAGCGGGAGATCGAGTTCACTATAGACTTGATTCCTGGGACAGCCCCAGTGTCAGAGAGAGTCTACAGAATGGCGCCTTCAGAGTCGGAGATTTTGTACAAGATGATTGAAGAACTCAGAACCAAGGGATTCATTCGTGCTAGTGGATCGCCTTGGGGAGCCCCGATGCTTCTTATGAAAAAGAAGGATGGTACGTCCAGGTTATGTGTTGATTATCGTACCTTGAACTCAGTGACAATCAAGAACAGATACCCTCTTCCGAGGATAGATGACTTGTTTGATCAACTCAAGGGGGCTTCAGTATTCTCGAAGATTGATTTGCGCTCAGGATATCATCAGATCAGAGTCAGAGAGCAGGACATCCCGAAAACAGCTTTTAGATCGAGATATGGGCATTGGGAATTCCTTGTTATGCCTTTTGGAGCAACCAATGCGCCGGCAGTATTCATGGACCTCATGAATCGTATCTTCATGCCTTACTTGGATCAGTTTGTGATTGTATTCTTGGATGACATTCTGGTCTACAGCAAGAGTGAGGCAGAGCATGAGCAGCATCTCCGTATAGTTCTTCAGATCCTCAGGGAGCACCAGTTATATGCCAAGTTTAGTAAATGCGAGTTCTGGCTCGATCGCATTTCGTACTTGGGTCATATCATCACTCGAGGAGGAGTAGAAGTGGATCCCCAGAAGATTGTGGCTATTGAGTCATGGCCAGTACCCAGCACAGTTGCAGAGGTTCGTAGTTTTCTTGGATTGGCCGGCTACTACCGGCGGTTTGTTTCAGACTTTGCTCGGATATCAGCGCCATTGACGCAGTTGACCCGCAAGGATGCGCAGTTTTCTTGGACAGCAGAATGCCAGAGTTCTTTTGAGCAGTTGAAGCGAGGCCTGATAACAGCTCCTATTCTCACGCTTCCAGATGGGACCGGAGGATTCTCAGTGTACTGTGATGCTTCAGGCAGAGGTTTAGGATGTGTTCTGATGCAGCATGGGAAGGTAACAGCTTATGTGTCACGACAACTTCGTGATCATGAGAGGAATTACCCAACCCATGACTTGGAGCTGGCAGTAGTGGTGTTTGCACTTAAGTTGTGGAGGCACTACTTGTATGGAGACAGGGTGGAGATTTTCACCGACCACAAGAGCCTGAAGTATGTTTTCACCCAGAAGGATCTTAACATGCGTCAGAGAAGGTGGCTGGAGCTTCTTATGGATTATGATGTCAACCTGCAGTATCATCCTGGGAAGGCCAATGTTGTTGCGGATGCATTGAGCAGGAGAGCGGGAGTTTATTTTCTAACAGCGCAACCAGAACTGTTAGCAGATCTTTAGAAGATGGGTATTGAAGTTGTTCTCCCTTCCAGTGTGGCCTTGATGGCCAGTATGCAAGTTCATTCCACTATAGTTGAAAGGATCCGGATGGCGCAGTCGACAGATTCCACGCTTCAGCGACTCAGAGCAGAGTGTGAGGTAGGACGAAGACCAGAGTTATGCATTCATGAGGATGGTACACTTCGACATGGTAAGCGTCTTTGTGTACCCAGCGGAGATATCAGGCAGGAAATCATGTCACAAGCGCACAGTTCTCAGTATTCCATCCATCCTGGCAGTACGAAGATGTACCGTAATATCCGGCAGCATTTCTGGTGGAATGGCATAAAGCGGGAGATAGCTTGGTTTGTCTCTCGGTGTTTGGTTTGCCAACAAGTTAAAGCCGAACATTAGAGACCGGCTGGACTTCTTCAGCCCTTGCCGATTCCAGAATGGAAGTGGGAGCATGTGACCATAGATTTTATGACTGGACTACCTAGATCCCCAGCTGGTAGAGATGCTATCTGGGTTATAGTTGACAGGCTCACGAAAGTGGCTCACTTTCTTCCATTCAGAGTTGGTCAGTCGACGGCTCAGTTAGCAGAGATGTACCTCAGGCAGATTGTCAGATTGCACGGTGTGCCAGTCAGTATCACCTCGGACCGAGATTCAAGATTTACGTCGCACTTTTGGCGTAGTTTGCAAGAGAGTTTGAAAACTCATCTCCAGTTCAGTTCAGCATATCACCCGCAGACAGATGGCCAGTCGGAGCGCACGATCCAGACTCTTGAAGATATGTTACGATCCTGCACACTTGACTTCGGTGGTTCATGGGAAGATCACTTGCACCTGGTGGAATTCTCGTACAACAACAGTTTCCAGGCCAGTATCCAGATGGCACCGTTCGAGGCACCGTATGGTAGGAAGTGCAGATCCCCGCTAGCTTGGGATGATATTGGAGAGAAACAGATGCTCAGTCCAGAAATGATTGTCCAGACAGTTGAAGTGGTCAGGCGAGTCAGAGATCATCTTTGAGTTGCCCAAGATCGCCAGCGCCATTGGGCCGATTCTCATCGGCACCCTCTCGAGTTTTCGGTCGGCGATCATGTATTCCTGAGGATTTCGCCTAACCGTGACGTCATTCGTTTCGGCGTACGGGGCAAGCTTAGTCCTAGGTATATAGGACCATTTGACATTCTGGAGCGAGTAGGAGATGTATCCTATCGTCTCGCTCTTCTACCGTCGCTAAGCGAGGTGCATGACGTGTTCCATCTATCCCAATTACGACGGTATATCCCGGACCCGAGCCACATCCTGGATCATTCGGAATTGGTTGTTGGTACCAACCTTTCGAATGAGGAGAGGCCCGTGTCTATATTGGACCGGAGAGAGAAGATCCTCAAGAACAAGACTATCAAGTTAGTCCGAGTTGCTTGGGGTCATCACTCTTTGGGGGAGTCAACGTGGGAGCGTGAGGATGATATCCGATCGCGATATCCCGACTTGTTTGACTCGTGAGGTATAATGTCTTTCTTATGCCTCATGCCTTCGATTCCTTGCTTGAATGAGTGATTGTCTGCCTAGTTATAGCTTGCATGTGATTAATGTAGCTTGTCATTGCTCCTCTAGCCTCTTGATTAAATTCCGAGGACGGAATTCTTTTAAGGTGGGTAGAGTTGTAATGCTTGTGGTTCGTATTACGTATTTCTGGAATACGTGTACGTATTTATTCTTGTATTGCATGATTCCTTGTTTAGTTTTCTTCATGGCTTGGCTTGGTTTATTCCTGGTTCGGGTTGGTTGGTTCGGCTTGGCTTGGTTTTAATTGGGTTCATGATGAACCCAAGGTGAACCCCCTATCTACCACCACCATTTGTATTTATTAGCCCTCTTCATTCTCTCTCTTCATTATTCTTCTTCTTCTTCCTCATTTACTCCCTTCACCTACCAAAGAGAGAGAAGAGAGAGGTCTAGGCAAGTGCAACTTGCTTCCACAAGAGAGCTCATTTTTATTGTTTCATTAGTTTCTCTTCATGTTTCTAAGACACATTAGAACTTGTCATTTTCCATTTTGAAGCTTTAATTTTGTAGATCTAGAAATTAGTTATTTTTGGATTTTGGTGGTTTTGATCTATCAAACTTCTTTGTTTTCAAGTTTTGATGGTTCCATGTTGTAGAGAATTTTATTCTACCCAATTATGACCTTTGAAAAGTTGGATTTGGACTTATTTTGACCAAGTTATGGACTTTTGAAGCTTTGGGTTCAACCATGGAGTTCTTACTGTTTGGAGAAGACAGTGAGCAGTGCGCGAGCTTTTTAGCTTGCGCCACTGAGTTGCGTGCGCTCTTTAGCGCAGCGCAGTCCTCATATGCTGCCTTTTGGGAGCGTATGTCTTGCATACGCTCACTTGGGTGACAAGGAGTCGTATGGAGCCCATACGCTCAGCGTATGTCTTGCATACGCTCACTTGGGTGACAAGGAGTCGTATGGAGCCCATACGCTGCCTTTTGGGAGCGTATGTCTTGCATACGCTCACTTGGTTGAAGAGGAGTCGTATGGACCCCATACGCTGCCATTTGGGAGCGTATGTCTTGCATACGCTCACTTGGTTGAAGAGGAGTCGTATAAAGTACATACGCTGCCCTTTGAAAGCGTATGTCTTGCATGCGCTGGCCTGAGCGTAGCCTGGCCTGAGCATAGCTTGACTTGAGCGTAGCTTGGCCTGAGCGTAGCTTGACCTGAGCGTAGCCTGACCTGAGCGTAGCATGACCTGAGCGTATGACTTTGGCACTGAGCGTATGGCTTTTGGCTGACTTGGTCTCATGTCAGCGTGTCAGATTTGGTTTTATTTTCCCTAAGCTTGGCTCTTCTGTAGCCCTGTATATTGATATTTTATTAGATATTTTACGTCCATTTTATATCCTTACGCCTTTTGTCCTGAACTTGATAATCACGAATTTACTTGATATGTTTGAAATTGATAATTGAGCATGACACGATAGTAACCCGTAGTGGTGCACTCCTGACATGATAACCTGACATGACCTGATAGTGGCCCGTCGTGACGCACTCCTGATAAGTACACTTGGCATGATAACCTGACATGATTATCTCGAATAGCTGTTGCGACGGCTACCTGACATGACATGACCTGTATAATAACCTGGACACCGTGGGCGATTGTGCTTGTATAAATAAACCAGTCCTGTCTTGCATCATGTCTAGGATGGGACTCCTGAGTACCACGGTCAGGAGTACCTATTGAAATGAACTAAGGACTAATAACTAGATTAATACATTAGTCATGAAGAGATTTCCCAGCTACAGGCAATCCCGTTACCTGGGCACGCCTTGGGATCTGTAGCCTGCCGTCGAGTAGGGCACATTTCCAGCACACTGTCATATGTTGCACCCTTCAAGCTACCTAAGGGTACATTCGTTTCCTGGACGATGTACCCACCTGAATTCAACTCTAATATTTTAACCTGGGTAACCTGGATGGTCTGCAGGGCTTGTGGCTGTGGAATAATCTCACTGCATCTTGTTAGTAATTAGGCATGTGACAACCCTAGTTAGTTAAAGTATCAAGCCATAATTCTTGCTTGGCCGTGAAGTGATTGGATGGAGTCTAACCAGTCTAGTCTTGCCCTGATCCTGTTCCAGATTATTGAATGACCAGAATGCTTGTATTTATTTTACCGATAAATGGTGAGAATTCCAAGTTCTGTTCAGACGAAGGGTTACAACCCCGGTCCTTGTTTGGTTTACGGGTTGTAACCTGGTTATCTGAATAGTTCCATGGTTATCTCGTCGTATATCATCCTGGTGTATTTCTTTATTTCTAGTTCTTACTTTTATTCATATCTTGTGCTGATTGCTGGTTTTAGTTCTTAAGTGAAGCGTCCTTTGTGGCACTTGCTCTTTCTGGGGTCTGACCCAGCTGGTTTTGTGTGGCCAGATTTCGGAGCAGCTCCAGAGGATCTACCGACCTTCCTGCCAGATGGTGAACACTAGAAGGAATCCCGGCAAGAAGTGGGTTTTATTTTGGTCTCCCACTCTATTGTAAAAATATTCTTTTGAGGCGTTTAGCCGACGAGCACCTGTTTAGCTCGATTGCACTTACTTATTGTCTGCCTACGGGCTGTAACATGATTAACAGATCCTAGGGTTGATCATGTATGACTAAACTCTTGCTAGTCCTGACATTTTATAACGACTAGCTTCATAATCAACTGAATATATAATGTTTGGGACGCCTTACTATTGTATATTTAATGATCATACATCTTGTGACTTTACTTACTTGCTTGTGATTGAGACACTAGGCTTGTTCATGACCTTAAGAGACTGTTGGCTTGTAGATAAACCCTCATGTATCTAGACAGCCGTGACCGTATAGCGAGATGGATTACATTTCATATACGTAGCTGGCTATGTCTGCCCCCGCTCTCCAGTATTCTGGTTCTGGGGCGTGACAGATACAGCTCTGTGAGCTAAAATAAGGGCTGGGTCAGCGTTGTTTGGGCCGAGAACTTGTATTGGCCTGTAAAAAAAGAAGTAAAGGTATTGCAATAGGATGAACTCTTAAGAGCCCTTTCTAATTCTCTTAAATAAAATATTTACATATATTGTTAATAAGTAAATTGGGCCTATTCGTGGACCTGGACCAGTTTTAAATAAGTTTTAACATAAATAATTTTGGGCTAGGTCTAGTAATGTCTTAAATATATGAATCACAGTATAGAACTTGTTTATAATTTAAATTATCTATGTATTATAGTACAGACTTTATGTATATATAAATAATCAAGGGTTTTAAATTACGAGGTTTATATATATATTAAATAATTTTGTATAAGTTTAGCAAAAAAAATTTATATTGGAGTATTAGTCCTAATAGGTTCCTATACTTTGGCAAATATAGTTGTTTCCAAATATTATATATAAATATTTTCCTAAACATATAAATACCTATATTCAAGTTTGATTTAATGAGAAGAAGTACTTTACTATTTGGGCTCAAGGCCTATGGTTTTAATAGACAAAATACGGGTATGGGCTTATGTATATATATAAATACCTTCAAAAATATGAACTATACAAACTATGGTTTACAAGTAATTTGTGAATATCTATAAAGTAACCTTGGCCCTGTAATTAATCTCTTAGACTAACCCCTTTCATCATCTCTCAATAGCAACTAGTTTAGTCTTTTATATCTCTTGAATCGAATATCGATAGTCGTTTCCTATTTCTTGAATCGAATATCGAACCGAACTCTGATTTTTGGGCTTCTTTATACCAAACTAGGCTATTTGGACTATTCTGGACTCAATGGAACTGCTTGTGCCGTCGTTTGGGACCATCTTGTGGAGCATAGCGTCATACCTATCATGTGTTGACGTGTTCGTGTCGCGCACGTCGACTCCAACCAAATTCAGGCGAGTATATTCTTTGATAATTTTCATTACCTTGATAGTCTCTATGATAACAGTTTGTAGTGTTATGCTTGATTCCTGACACGAGGGTACACGAATTGGTATAGCTTGGATCCCGTCATGAGATGTTATTCCTGGTTATCCTAGTATACTGGTACATAACTTGTTCTTGATTATTGTTCTTGTACTTGTATGGACACAAATTCCTAAAGAGATTTGCTACCCTCTTAGAGAATTCATGTCGTAGCGTGCCATGGTTGGATCCATTATATTAGTCGGGGGATGGAAAGATATTAGGAGATTATGTGATCATACCCCTACTTACTTGTGCATAGCTCACCCAAGCCACACGTAGGGTGTTGCCTGACCTTACTTGTACTTGTGCATAGCTTTCATGTATGGCCGACATGATTTTCCAGTTTACCTATGCTTGTTTTTGTGCATAGCCGGTCATATGGATAGCCTGATCCTAGTCCTAAGCTGATCACATAATAAACTAATATCTCAAGGCATTGTCTAGTAGTAGTACATGTTCTATTCCAGATTATTTCCTGCTGTTACACTGTACTCCTGATTACTTATAGTACATTATTACCATGACATGCTTACATGATTTCCCTGCTTTCAGTTCTACTTATCCATCATGTATTTCATTGCTTACTGTTATTTATAGGTTTTGTCAATTTAATGGAACTGCTGTTAGTTTATGTATTTTGCTCTAATCCTGACTGGATAACCATATTTTAGGAGTTGTTATGCCCCACATACTTGGACTACAGGACGATGCTAGCTGAGGCAGATCCATGATGTTCCATTGGCCGTGAGTTGACTCTTGAGAGCTCTAGGACATTACTTCCTTATTTAGTTTGTGTTTTCATTATCGGATTTGTCTCCGATACATTCTTGTCTTATATGATCATTGTAGACTCTAGTTGATTCAGTGTATTGCTATCTTTCACATCTTCCTTAGTCTTTTATGATTTGAGTACGTATAGTTATTATAGATCATTTAGATGTTGAGATTTTGCTGGGCACTTAACAGCGCTCTACCGCCGATACTGCAGGGTAGGCTAGGCGTGGCCCACGTACTTGTGCCCGATTATTCGGGTACGAGTCGTGACACGTTTTTATGGTGGCCCATGCAGGTTAGTCTCCGTAACTAATACGAAGTCATGGTAGTACTTAGACTTAGCCGTACTACTGCGAGCCTGCCCTAGGATTAGGATTTAAGTCATGGAATATTTTAGGATTTTGGTACTCAATTTTATGTTAGAAACTCTTGATAGATTCCAGGGATGACCCCTGAAAACCTTATTTCGAAAACTCTTTTAAGTCTAATTTCACTTGATTTTGTTCATCCTAATTTTGAATATTTGTCCGTTATCGAACCCTATACTTACATTAGGATGAGTTTTATGGACCCCAAAAAGAACTAGAAAGTAGAAGTGAACTTACACACCATTTAGGATGAGAAGAGAACATGCTTAGCCGACCTTATATATGAAATTCGAGGACTATTTTAGGCTATATTGAAGGAATTTCGAATTTGACCAAGATAGTACCTTTAGGACGACCCTTAAGAATCTCACTCTAAACTCGATCTTGGAATCTGTTTCTACTTGTTTCCATTACTCTTCCTTGATTCGTTGTTGAATTTGATTCTTGTTGTTCGTTGTTGAATTTAATTTTGTATCGATATAAATTTTTATAGATTGAATTGAGGTATATTCTGATAACATACTTGATGAGGACAGTGAGAAAGGTGAATGTCTGTTTTAGTTATGTAGTCTAGAGTTTATTGCAGCCATACTAGCTGGTATGACAAAAACATAGAGCCGAATTTGGGATATACTTATCTTAGTTATGGATTTTAGAGTTTCTCACAGCCATACCGGTTGGTGTGGGGACAATTCTAGATAACATGATTATAGAGTATATACCTTAGTTATGAACTCTATCGTTTATTGTAGCTATGCTTACTAGTGTGGCAAAAATTTTGGGTACATAATTTCGTATAGACATGTATGGTTATCAAATCATATCTTAACTTGGTTCACTCCGTTATGACAAAATGAGCAAGAATAATTCCTATCATTATTTCTTCGTCTTACCATTATTTTTTGCCTTAATTAACTCTATCCTAATTACATCGATCAACAATCTTGTATCTACTTCTGTCAGATACACTTCGAAATATTTTCAAATTTTTGTATCTCTTTACTTGGGAAAGGTTGAAAAAGTATTGTAATCATTTATCTCAGAAAGGATGAAATTTGTTATCATGTGGTGACTCTGGTAGGACTATAAAACGTTGGATATTAAGATAGAATTAGTGGAAGAAAGATATGACTGAGATTACAAACAAGAAGAGACCGGTAGTATTTAGAAACGATTACACTAGAGAATTATTTTGAGTATGAATTATTTTAGAAAGAACATAGGAGGATTTCGAGTAAGAAGAGCAGTAGAATATATATTAATGGTTAGAACGGTAATATTTCGTAAAAATATTTTAGAACTGACGAGGATATTCGAGGTCGATTTGTTTTTGGAAACTTGGATATTGTTAGGTTACTGATTCTTGAGGTATTTCATATTCGATTTAACACAAGATACTAAAATTAGAAATTCAAATACATGGATGGAAGCTTACAACTACATGCGGTGACGACATGGAATTGAACTAAGATTGGTAAGAATGATTAGGATCCGGAAGAACACAAAATCTTTGGGTTATAGGAAAAAAAACTAGAGACTTTTGGGGCAAATCTTAAGTTTAAGAAGGATAATATTCGAAGTATAAAAGTTGAAAAAAATATGAAGGTTGATATTTAAAATAATAGAGAATAATTTTTGGAAGTGGTGGTATTAGATTTGAGTAATAAGAGGGATGCGATTTGAACAGGTTCAAGGATTTTTATAAACCTGATTTAGAGATTTCGGATCCAATTTAGGATGAGGTGGAGGAATTTGGATTTCAAGATGATTAAGTTGATAGTGGAGTACAAATTCAAAAAAAATGAGTTCTAACAAAGAGTATGCTTCATGGGTACTGCCTTGGAATAAAGGTCAAGCATATAGTATTTATATAAGAGTTTAATCTTTATGACTGAAGATTATAATTTTTTGGCAGTAGTCATATAAGGGTTGATTTTCAAAATTGAAAATCATGATTTGGTAGTGGTATGTCTGGGCTTGTAAGATAAGGGCATAATTGAGAAGTGATGATCAGATAATCTGGTAGTAGTTGAAGTGGAGTGGGATGATTTGACTTCCGTATGAAATCCTATCTTTTGTTCCCTTATCCTTGAATCGTTCATTAAAATCCAATATCGCTAAAAAAATTATCCCCTTTGACCGTGATCAATCGATTTTGGTCACGTTCCTTATCGTGCCAAGCTTCTTGATCCTTGACTATATTCAAGTGATTTAAATTTCAATCGTGACCTGAGTTTCCAACCTTTGTTGGTCGTGCTCAAAACTTCGATTTTATTCTTCACCGTACCTAAATCCTATTTTTGATCAAGAATTGATTGCCACTGCCCATGATCTGTCAAACTTTTAATTTTGATCGTGATTAGATTTCGATGCCAATATCACTAGTGCGTAAAACTTCGATTAATTCATGATAATGACAAAGTTATGTTCTAACCATGATTAGGTTTCAAACTTTGATTTCCGCGATCGTAAATCTAAAGATCGTGACTATACCTATTGATTTTACCCCTTGATCATGCTTAGAAATTGTCACACCCCAGAACCAGAATAATGCCAAGTGGGAACGGACAAGGCCAGCTACGCAATCTCAAATTACACCAGTACTCTGAAATTATGTATAAGTTGTCAAGACATGAGCGTTACTTCTACAATCCAACAGTCGATCCTAAGTTAAGACAATCCTAGGTATCTCAATCACATGCAATTATACAAAGTACAAGAAGTATGATCATCCGACATACAATAGTAAATCGTCCCAAACCATTTATACGTGGATGATCATGAAGCTAGTCATACCAAAATAGAGAACTAGCAAGAGTAATAGTCAAACATGATAAACTCTAGCTATAGTCTAGAATACGCACATCATGTCTGCGCCCGTAGGCAAAATATCAAGAACCAAAACATGAGCTAAACACGTGCTCGGAGGCTAAACGCTAGAAAAGAATAATGTACATATCAGGTGGGAGAATGAAATGAGAAACCCACTTGGGTACTCTGGTGCTCCGGATGGTCACCGTCGAGTAGATGGTACGGAAGATCCTCTGGGCTTCTCTATCAGATCTGGCCAAACAAAACCAGTCGGGTCAGACCCCCAAAGCAAGTACCACAAAGGAGGCCAAACTATGAACTAAAATCAGCAATCACTAACATCAACAATTAGAGATACAAATGAGTAAGAGCATATCGAGACTCGTGCACAACCAATGCACTTATCCCGAACATAGGAAGACAATAGGTAAGCATCTTGGAGCATAAAGTAATTTAACATGTGACATAATGTAAGTGTAGACGTGTTAAGTAAACAGAAGCTTGAGAACATGTAAAATCAACTGGTCATGTAAGCATGTGAGATAGCCGGGTTATACAAACATGGTGACCCAGCTTCGGGATCATGTATAGCTTGAGAGAGAACTGAACATGTGAGCACGTGAGATAACTGAACATGTGAGCATGTTAGAACAAAAATAGAATGACAATGATGGGATGACTTGGGAACTATTTCGGAAGTCAAGTTACAACCCTTAAACCAAACAAGGACCGGGGTTGTAACCCTTCTCCAGAATAGAACATAATCTCCGATCATTTTTTTTATAAAAGTAAAGCATAAACGATAGTGCACTGAAATAAACATACGGACACTGCCTAGACAAAACTAGACTGGACTGGACTGACTCCATCCATCAATCACGGCCAAGCAATGAGTACGGCTTGATACTTTAGCTAACTAGGGTTATCACAAGCCTTGTTACTAGCAAGATGCAATGAGATTCCCAAGTCCAGTTACCCGCCTGCTGCTACCGGAGTGATCCCAGCAAAAGAAAAACAAGTATAGCAAACACACTGCAGTAAGATACATGTGTCCTAAGGAAGTGCCCCACTCGACGGTGAGCTGGAAATGTGCTCATCATGACAGATAGCTCCAAATCCCATGTATATATATATATATATATATATATATATATATATATATATATATATATATATATATATATATATATATATATAAGGCCTGGATCAAACGGGCAACAGGTAACTGGGAAAGTCTTTTCATGAATTACTTGATCAATCTATTCATTAATCCTAGCCAGATTCAGTATGAATCACTGACCGTGGGAAATCAGAAATTCATATCCTAGACATGATGCAATACAGAACATGTAGCTTGTACAAACACACTCAAAAGAAACACCTACGGTGTCCAAATCATTCATTACTTATAAGCCAATAAAGCCGTCACAACAGCTTTCATGGTTCATGTCATGTTAGGTTTACTTGTCATATCAAGAGTGCGTCACAACGAACCACTATCAAGAGTTATCATGTTAAGGTTGCTTGTTAAGAGTGCGCCAAGACGGGCCACTATCATGTTATCATGCAAAGACATATTCAAGAGTGCACCACGACGGGTCACTATCATGTAAAGCAGAGAAAGACATGTTCAAGAGTGCACCACAATGGCTTACTATCATGTAAAGCAGAGAAAGACATGTTCAAGAGTACAACACAACGGGTCACTATAAAGAAATTCTAATCATGGCATAGATTGTAAGGTACAATAAATCAGAAAAAGAATGAAAATACATATCATATCACATAAGAAATATTCGAAGGAAAGGATATATCCTGACATGTGAGAGGGGATAAGTATAAGCAACTAATTGGCATTAAATAATAATTGATTCTGTGCTAGTTTTAATAATGTAAGGGGGTATAATTATTCTCTAACTGTACAATATTATCAAATCATGTTAAGAAATTCGTCTATTAAAGAAGTATCAAGCTATTAAATAGGGTCGTTGCAATTTAGGCCAAGATAGAAAATATGTAATGCAATCATAAGCTCCATATCAAGAATGAAAGAAACTTGCATAAAATAGTCGGTAACATATTCTTGAAGCCAAGGAAAAGATCTACAACTTTCATGTTGGGAGTTGGGAGAAATTCTGGCCACAAATCATCCAAACAGGACATAAAACAGACAAAAACAGCCAAAACATGCACTATACGGCATTCTGCGGCACTATGCAGCCTTCTGTGGCACTATGCAGCCTACTACGCCACTATGCGGCCTCCTGCGACACTATACAGCCTATGCGGTACTATGCAAGCCATGTGGCACTATTCATTCCTACGGCACTATTCATCCATGCGGCACTATTCTTTCATGCGGTACTATTCATCCATGCGGCACTATGCATCCAGGCGGTACTATTCATGCGGCACTATTCATCGTCCCTGCCAGAATTAGGACAGATGAACTAAGAAATGCTCAAATCTTATTTTGACCATAACTTTCTCAAAAAAGTCGAAATCTAACTTTTCAAAGGTCCATTTTGGGTAAAATCGAATTCTCTACGACATAGAACAATCAAAACTTGAAAATAATGAAGTTTAGTAGATCAAAAACCAAGAAAACCGAAAAGACTATAAACTTAGATCTACAAGAATCCATCCATGAAAATCAAAAATTCCAAGTTCTAAAGATGCTTAGAATCATGTAAGGAAGAGTTTAGAACAAACAAAATAACATTTGTCCAATATTTGACAATGTGTACTTGCCTTATGTTCGAGGAAGATGAAGAGGATGAAGATGAAGAGAAATGAAATAATGGAAGAGAGAGAGAGAGAGGAGTTGGGTTTTTATATAAAATCCTTCTCATCTCAAACCAATCCAAACCAAGCCCGATACCAAGTTGAACCGAACCAAATTAAACCAACTCAAGTTTAACCTATAATTTAGAAAAAATTTAAATATTCGAAAACCAAGAAATACGAAATATGGCTCAAAATACGTACCCGTACATAAATATTGATACAGTGAGACGAGTCTCACAACTCTCCCATCCTTAGAAAAATTTTGTCCTCGAAATTTCCTAAAACCAGTCGAGTAAGATAACTAAAACAAAAGCTCAGGAAAACACAATCATCTCTATAAAATGTAGCATGGCATATAGGTAAATAGAGGCAACTGTAATGTAAATAAATGCGTAAGCAATAACACAATCACAATCAAGAAGGGCTAGAGGCATATAAATAAATATGTCTTCTGAGACAGTTGAGTCGGACCAACGTCCTCGCTGGCCTACGCTGACTCCAAAAATATATAAAGGTCAAGTCCCAAGGTAAGTCAGTACCAATGACTTAGTCCAAGACATAACTCTACCCAGGATGTATCGTCGTAGTCGATACCAATAAAGTTATCACGTGCCTCGACTACGAAGACAGAAGAGTTGGGGACGAGAAACTCGCCTTCACACACCGAATAAATTAAGTCGGCCATTGTACTCCAGACGTGGATAGAATACAAGGTCGCCTGCAAGAACCCAAGATATATCTCGACTCTTCGTCTGAATGCAGAGACTGATCCTCCACAACTGGTCTGACAAAAGATTGCTGACCTGCCATCGGCAAAACCCAAACAAGATAATCGGAAGGATTAGGAACAGTGTCCCAGAAAGTTACAGGATACAAGGATGAAATCGAGGGAACAGAAGAGATCAACGATCAAGGCAAATATCAGGTCAAAGGATCAGAGATAGAGAATAATACGAAGGATGTCAAAAAAGGATAATTGTGACTGAGATAACTAAACATCAGCAACCCCCACATATCTGATAAATCAGACCTGCATGGGCCATCACTAAAACCTATGTCACGCCCTAGAACCAGAATACTGGCAAGTGGGAACTGACAAGGCCATCTATGCAATTCTAAAGTACACCAGTACTCTGAAATTACGTATAAGCTGTCAAGATATGGGGGTTACTTCTACAAGCCAACAGTCGATCCTAGGTTAAGACAATCCTAGGTATCTCAATCACATGCAATTATACAAAGTACAAGAAGTATGATCATCCGACATACAATAGTAAAGCGTCCCAAACCATTTATACGTGGATGATCATGAAGCTAGTCATACCAAAATAGAAAACTAGCAAGAGTGATAGTCATACATGATAAGCTCTAGCTATAGTCTAGAATACGCACATCATGTCTGGGCCCGTAGGCTAAATATCAAGAACTAAAACACGAGCTAAACACGTGCTCGGAGGCTAAACGCCACAAAAGAATAATGTAGATATCAGGTGGAAGAATGAAATGAGAAACCCACTTTGGTACTCTGGTGCTCCGGATGGTCACCGTCGAGTAGATGGTGCAGAAGATCCTCTGGGCTTCTCTATCAGATCTGGCCAAACAAAACCAGTGGGTCAGACCTCCAATAGCAAGTACCAAAAAGGAGGCCAAACTATGAACTAAAACCAGCAATCACTAACATCAACAATTAGAGATACAAATGAGTAAGAGTAGATGGAGACTCGTGCACTACCAATGCACTTATCTCGAACATAGGAATACAATAAGTAAGCATCTTGGAGTACAAAGTAATTTAACATGTGACATAATGTAAGTAAAGACATGTTAAGTAAACAGAAGCTTGAGAATATGTAAAATCAACTGGTCACGTAAGCATGTGAGATAGCCGGATTATACAAACATGGTGACCCAGCATAAGGATCATGTATAGCTTGAGAGAAAACTGAACATGTGAGCATGTGAGATAACTGAACATGTGAGCATGTGAGATAACTGAACATGTGAGCATGTTAGAACAAAAATAGAATGACAATGATGGGATGACTTAGGAACTATTTCAGAAGTCAAGTTACAACCTTAAACCAAACAAGGACCGGAGTTGTAACCCTTCTCCAGAATAGAACTTAGCCTCCGATCATTTATTGATAAAAGTAAAGCATAAACCATAGTGCACTGAAATAAACATACGGACACTGCCTAGACAAAACTAGACTGGACTGGACTGACTCCATCCATCAATCACGGCCAAGCAATGAGTATGGCTTGATACTTTAGCTAACTAGGGTTATCACAAGCCTTGTTACTAGCAAGATGCAATGAGATTCCCAAGTCCAGTTACCCGCTTGCTGCTACCCCCAAGCAAAAGAAAAACAAGTATAGCAGACACACTACAGTAAGATACATGTGTCCTAAGGAAGTGCCCCACTCGACGGTGAGCTGAAAATGTGCTCATCATGACAGATAGCTCCAAATCCCATGTATATATATATATATATATATATATATATATATATATATATATATATATATATATATATAAGGCCTGGATCAAACGGGCAACAGATAACTGGAAAAGTCTCTTCATGAACTACTTGATCAATCTAATCATTAATCCTAGCCAGATTCAGTATGAATCCCTGACCGTGGGAAATCAGAAATTCATATCCTAGACATGATGCAATACAGAACATGTAGCTTGTACAAACACACTTAAAAGAAACACCCACGGTGTCCAAATCATTCATTACTTGTAAGCCAATAAACCGTCGCAACAGCATTCATGGTTCATGTCATGTTAGGTTTACTTGTCATATCAAGAGTGCGCCACAACGGACCACTATCAAGAGTTATCATGTTAAGGTTGCTTGTTAAGAGTGCGCCACGACGAGCCACTATCATGTTATCATGCAAAGACATATTCAATAGTGCACCATGACGGGTCACTATCATGTAAAGCAGAGAAAGACATGTTCAAGAGTGCACCACAATGGATCACTATCATGTAAAGCAGAGAAAGACATGTTCAAGAGTGCACCACAACGGGTCACTATAAAGAAATTCTAATCATGGCGTAGATTGTAAGGTACAATAAATCCGAAAAAGAATGAAAATGCATATCATATCACATAAGAAATATTCGAATGAAAGGACATATCCTGACATGTGAGAGGGGATAAGTATAAGCAACTAATTGGCATAAAATAATAATTAATTCTGTGCTAGTGTTAAGAATGTAAGGGGTACAATTATTCTCTAACTGTACAATATTATCAAATCATGTTAAGAAATTCATCTATTAAAGAAGTATCAAGCTATCAAGTAGGGTCGTCGCAATTTAGGCCAAGATAGAAAACATGTAATGCAATCATAAGCTCCATATCAAGAATGAAAGAAACTTGCATAAAATAGTTGGTAACATATTCTTGAAGCCAAGAAAAAGATCTACAACTTTCATGTTGGGAGTTGGGAGAAATTCTGGCCACAAATCAGCCAAATAGGACATAAAATAGCCAAAACAGGCACTATGCGGCATTCTGCGGCACTATGCAGCCTTCTGCGGCACTATGCAGCCTACTGCAGCATTATGCGGCCTCCTGCGGCACTTTGCAGCCTATGCGACACTATACAAGCAATGTGGCACTATTCATTCCTGCGGCACTATTCATCCATGTGGAACTATTCATTCCTGCGGTATTATTCATCCATGTGGCACTATGCATCCATACGGCACTATTCATCATCCCTGCCAGAATCAGGACAGATGAACTAAGAAAATCAAATCTTATTTTGACCATAACTTTCTCAAAACATGTCGAAATCTAACTTTTCAAAGGTCTATTTTGGGTAAAAATCGAATTCTCTACAATATAGAACAATCAAAACTTAAAAATAATGAAGTTTAGTAGATCAAAACACAAAAAAACCGAAAAGACTATAAACTTAGATCTACAAGAATCATTCCATAAAAATCAAAAACTCCAAGTTCTAAAGATGCTTAGAATCATGTAAGGAAGAGTTTAGAACAAACAAAATAATATTTGTCCAACATTTGGCAAGGTGTACTTGCCTTAGGTTGGAGGAAGATGAAGAGGATGAAGATGAAGAAAAATGAAATAATGGAAGAGAGAGAGAGAGAGAGGAGTTGGGTTTTTATATAAAACCCGTCTCATCTCAAACCAATCCAAACCAAGCCCAATACCAAGTTGAACCGAACCAAATTAAACCAAGTCAACTTTAACCTATACTTTAAAAAATTTTAAAATATTCGAAAACCAAGAAATATGAAATACGGCTCAAAATATGTACCCGTACATAAATATTGATACAGTGAGACGAGTCTCACAACTCTCCCATCCTTAGAAAAATTCCGTCCTCGAAATTTCCTAAAGCCAGTCGAGCAAGATAACTAAAACAAAAGCTCAAGAAAACACAATCTTCTCTATAAAATGTAGCAAGGCATATAAGTAAATAGAGGCAACTGTAATGTAAATAAATCCGTAAGCAATAACACAATCACAATCAAGAAAAGCTGGAGGCATATGAATAAATATGTCTCCTGAGACAGTTGAGTCGGGCCAACGTCCTCGCTGGCCTACGCTGACTCCAAAAATAGATAAAGGTCAAGTCCCAAGGTAAGTCGGTACCAATGACTTAGTCCAAGACATGACTCTACCCAGGACGTATCGTCGTAGTCGATACCAATAAAGTTATCACGTGCCTCGACTACGAAGACAGAAGAGTTGGGGACGAGAAACTCGCCTTCACTCGTCGAATAAATCAAGTCGGCCATTGTACTCCATACGTGGATAGAATACAAGGTCGCCTGCAAGAAACCAAGATATATCTCGACTCTTCGTCTGAATGTAGAGACTGATCCTCCACAACTGGACTGACAGAAGATTGCTGACCTGCCATCGGCAGAACCCAAACAAGGTAATCGGAAGGATTATGAACAGTGTCCCAAAAAGTTAAAGGACACAAGGATCAAATCGAGGGAACAAGAGAGATCAACGATCAAGGCAAATATCAGGTCAAAGGATCAGAGATAGAGAATAATACGAAGGATGTCAATAAAGGATAATTGTGACTGCAATAACTAAACATCAGCAACCCCCACATATCTGATAAATCAGACCTGCATGGGCCACCACTAAAACCAATGTCACGTTCCAGAACCAGAATACTGGCAAGTGGGAACGGACAAGGCTAGCTACGCAATCCCAAAGCACACCAGTACTCTGAAATTACGTATAAGCTGTCAAGACATGGGAGTTACTTCTACCAGCCAACAGTCGATCCTAGGTTAAGACAATCATAGGTACCTCAATCACATGCAATTATACAAAGTACAAGAAGTATGATCATCCGACATACAATAGTAAAGCGTCCCAAACCATTTATACGTGGATGATCATGAAGCTAGTTATACCAAAATAGAGAACTAGCAAGAGTAATAGTCATACATGATAAGCTCTAGCTATAGTCTAGAATACGCACATCATGTATGGGCCTGTAAGCTAAATATCAAGAACCAAAACACGAGCTAAACACGTGCTCCGTGGCTAAATGCCACAAAAGAATAATGTACATATCAGGTGGGAGAATGAAATGAGAAACCCACTTGGGTACTCTGGTGCTCCGGATGGTCACCGTCGAGTAGATGGTGCGAAAGATCTTCTGGGCTTCTCTATCAGATCTGGCCAAACAAAACCAGTGGGGTCAGACCCCCAATAGCAAGTACCACAAAGGAGGCCAAACTATGAACTAAAACTAGCAACCACTAACATCAACAATTAGAGATACAAATGAGTAAGAGCAGATCGAGACTCGTGCACTACCAATGCACTTATCCCGAACATAAGACAATAAGTAAGCATCTTAGAGCATAAAGTAATTTAACATATGACATAATGTAAGTGTAGACGTGTTAAGTAAACAGAAGCTTGAGAACATGTAAAATCAACTGGTCATGTAAGCATGTGAGATAGCCGGGTTATACAAATATGGTGACCCAGCATAGGGATCATGTATAGCTTGAGAGAGAACTGAACATGTGAGCATGTGAGATGACTGAACATGTGAGCATGTTAGAAAAAAAAATAGAATGACAATGATGGGATGACTTAGGAACTATTTCGGAAGTCAAGTTACAACCCTTAAACCAAACAAGAACCGGGGTTGTAACCCTTCTCCAGAATAGAACTTAGCCTCCGATCATTTATTGATAAAAGTAAAGCATAAACCATAGTGCACTGAAATAAACATACGGACACTGCCTAGACAAAACTAGGCTGGACTGGACTGACTCCATCCATCAATCACGGCCAAGCAATGAGTACGGCTTAATACTTTAGCTAACTAGGATTATCACAAGCCTTGTTACTAGCAAGATGCAATGAGATTTCCAAGTCCAGTTACCCGCATACGGCTACCGGAGTGACCCCAGCAAAAGAAAAACAAGTATAGCAGACACACTGCAGTAAGATACATGTGTCCTAAGGAAGTGCCCCACTGGACGGTGAGCTGAAAATGTGCTCATCATAACAGATAGCTCGAAATCCCATGTATATATATATACATATATATATATATATATATATATATATATATATATATATATATAAGGCCGGGATCAAACGGACAACAGGTAACGGGAAAAGTCTCTTCATAAACTACTTGATTAATCTAGTCATTAATCCTAGCCAGATTCAGTATGAATCCCTGACCATGGAAAATCAGGAATTCATATCCTAGACATGATGCAATACAGAACATGTAGCTTGTACAAACACACTCAAAATAAACACCCACGGTGTCCAAATCATTCATTACTTGTAAGCCAATAAAGCCGTCGCAACAGCATTCATGGTTCATGTCATGTTAGGTTTACTTGTCATATCAAGAGTGTGCCACAACGGGCCACTATCAAGAGTTATCATGTTAAGGCTGCTTGTTAAGAGTGCGCCACGTTGGGCCACTATCATGTTATCATGCGAAGACATGTTCAAGAGTGCACCACGACGGATCACTATTATGTAAAGCAGAGAAAGACATGTTCAAGAGTGCACCACAATGGGTCACTATCATGTAAAGCAGAGAAAGACATGTTCAAGAGTGCACCACAACGGGTCACTATAAAAAATTCTAATCATGGCATAGATTGTAAGGTACAATAAATCCGAAAAAGATTGAAAATACATATCATATCACATAAGAAATATTCGAAGGAAATGACATATCCTGACATGTGAGAGGGGATAAGTATAAGCAACTAATTGGCATAAAATAATAATTGATTATGTGCTAGTGTTAAGAATGTAAGTGGGTTTAATTATTCTCTAATTGTACAATATTATGAAATTATGTTAAGAAATTCATCTAATAAAGCAGTATCAAGCTATTAAGTAGGGTCGTCGCAATTTAGGCCAAGATAGAAAACATGTAATGCAATCATAAGCTCCATATCAAGAATGAAAGAAACTTGCATAAAATAGTTGATAACATATTCTTGAAGCCAAAAAAAAGATCTACAACTTTTATGTTGGAAGTTGGGAGAAATTATGGCCACAAATTAGCCAAATAGGACATAAAACAGCCAAAAACAGCCAAAACATGTAATATGTGACTTTCTGCGGCACTATGCAGCCTATGCGATACTATGCAAGCCATGCGGCACTATTCATTCCTATGGCAGTATTCATTCATGCGGTACTATTCATCCATGCAAAACTATGCATCCTTGCGGCACTATTCATCGTCCCTGCCAGAATTAGTACAGATGAACTAAGAAATGCTCAAATCTTATTTTGACCATAACTTCCTCAAAACAAGTCAAAATCTAACTTTTCAAGGTCCATTTTAGGTAAAAAAATCGAATTCTTTACAACGTAGAACAATCAAAACTTAAAAATAATAAAGTTTAGTATATCAAAACCGAAAAAACTATAAACTTAGATCTACAAGAATCCATCCATGAAAATCAAAAACTCCAAGTTCTAAAGATGCTTAAAATCATGTAAGGAAGAGTTTAGAACAAACAAAATAATATTTGTCCAACATTTGGCAAGGTGTACTTGCCTTAGGTTGGAGGAAGATGAAGAGGATGAAGATGAAGAGAAATGAAATAATGGAAGAGAGAGAGGAGTTGGGTTTTTATATAAAACCCTTCTCATCTCAAACCAATCCAAACCAAGCCCAACACGAAGTTGAACCGAACCAAATTAAACCAAGTCAAGTTTAACCTATACTTTGGAAAATTTTAAAATATTCGAAAACCAAGAAATACGAAATACGGCTCAAAATACGTACCCGTACATAAATACTGATACAGTGAGACGAGTCTCACAGAAATTGACCTTCGCAACTATCTACCAACTTAGTTGTGTCAGATTTGATCATGTTTGAATAAATTTTCCATCGTGCCTAAATTTCGATTCTTCAGTCATTGTGCTCAAACTTCATTCCTAATCATGACTAGCTTTAAAAATTTGTCACTCTATTCTAAGTCGTGCCTAAGTGATTCTAATCATTTCAAAATTCTCAAGCCTTGATTTTGCTCGTGATCAAGTGGTTTCGATCCTTAGTCATTGATCATTCCAAAAATTTCATTAGTCCTAGCGATGCCCAATCGCGTCGTTTTCGTATTTGAACGTGCCTATATAACCTTGAATCTGAGCTTATCGAGCCTAGATCATATTGATCATTCTATACTTAGACCTGATTCCAACTTAATCATAACAGAACAATTTTGATTTTCTAAGCCACAACTTCGCGCTTAAATAATTTAATTTATTTCTTAATTGTGCCTAAAACCTTGATCCTTGGTCACGACTATATGATAGATTAGTCGTGCCAGAATTTAGACCTTGATTATGTCTGAACAATTTTCTATTCCTGTCGGAAATTCGATTCTGTAGATACTCGTGCTTAGGTTCCATTCCTAAAACATGTCTAAGTTTTGGTTTTCGTAATCTTATCCTAGATCGTGCCAAGCAAATTTAGACATTTCAAGAAATTTAATCACGTACGAGCTCAGATTGTATTTCATGACTTAATTAATCATGCTCATTAAATTTTCGATCGTGCCTATAAGAACTTGACTTCAAATCTTGATTGTGCCTAAAATTTTATCTTGATCATAACTATGTTTTGATCCTGATCGTGCCTGTGCGACTTTGAGTCTGATTTTCATCAAGCCTAAACTCTACTTATTGTTTGGTACTTGAATCTCAAATTTTCTCTTCGCATCACTAGCCACGACTGAGATCGTGCCTGAATAACTTGAATTTATTTATAAATCGTGTCTGGACAATATTGTTTAAATTACGATTTTATCGTGCCAAAATTGCTAGTCATGCGTAAGTTATTTTGGATTTGATTATCTTAATCGTATCGGGTCACCGTTCTTTAATTGTGCCTAGGATATTGCCTAAACTCACTATCGTGTTTTGATCCCTCTGCCAACTTTAAAATTCGAGTACAAAATTTTTTTAAGTATGGTAGATTTGTAACCTCAGTTAATCGAATTTTTTGAAATTTTTCGAATTTTTGTATTTTCTATTCTCTTATTTTTTTTTCCAAGTCTTTGAAAACAGAAATTCTAAATACGAAACGTATTTTGATCGTGATATGCTACCGTTAATTTATTAAGTCCTTGATTTTGAGAAAAACTATATGGAACTTTGTCATATATATAGTTATTGTCCTTTTTCAAAAAAAATCATAAGATATAAATATTTCATTATATAAGAAATAGTTTGTCAAAATATTATTTTTACATTAAATATGCTTTATCACTACAAAATATTTATTTTGAAATCTTATAGATATAATGATTTGAGTTTTTATATTTTTTTCCCTCGGATTGGGTTTAGACCACTTCGGTCATATTTTAAGCCTATCAAGCCTTAGGCTCGGATCGTGGGACACGACTTTGTTTTGTTAGTAGTTGAAAATCATAGCTAAATTGTAATTAGCTAACAATTATTAATCTAGTAATTAATTAATTAACTAATTAATTAAACTAATTGTTTGTAGTTAGCAATATTACTAGTGGTTAGCAATAAGAGTTAGTGTGTTAGTATTCCACTAATTTTTCCTAATTCTATTACATGTACATTGCCTTTAGGGTTTCCTTCCTACCCTATATATATGCACACTCCCCACTACATAGAAATCCTAAACCCAAATCTCTAAAATTATTCTAGCAGCCACCACTCTATTTTCGTGCCAACAGCAGCCCAGCGGCCACCGAGCTCGCCTCCGGCCGCCACTTCCATTACCACGACCTCCTTCCTCGCCCTCACCATCAACACTAATTGTCGTCACCACCCACGGTTGGCCAACATCCAACCACCAACGCCACCGTAGTCTCCTCTATGTCGATCCCAAGCCACTGGCACCCCACCACCAAGAGCACCACCACCACTGGCATCCCCTCGGCAACCTCCGGCCGCCCGTCCACCTTCACCACCAATGCTTCCATCACCGCCCGGCCCCATTCCCTACGGACAACTCCCCCACGCCATCACCACCAACTGGCCTCCATCACCTCGGCGCTTCCACCGCCACCATCGCCACCACAAAACCTCCTCGCTACCCCCATCACACACTAGAGAGAGAGGAAGAGAATCTAACCTAGCTCCGCCACCTCCACCGGCCTTGTCTCCTCCGCCTAACTGTGCGCCGCGCTCCAAATTTCGAGCGCCGTGCCCCGCCAAGGCCAACCCACCGCTATCGTCCCGCGTCGGCCGCAGACGAGCGAAAAGAACTCCAGCAGCCGCCTCTGCGCTCTCCTCCGCCGCCAGATCCGTCTTCGTCACCGCCGTAGGAGGAACCGCTTCACCACCTGTTGTCATTTCATGTCGCGTTGCTCCTCGAGCCTGGTACAGTGCCTCCATCCAGCGAAGACCTACCCCGGCGCTCCCATCGGCAAAACCCCCCTAGGTGAGCCCTTCCTTTCTTCACTCCTCTCACAGTTATAGAAAAATTAGGGATTAACATCAGCTATCTCCCCTTATTTTTCCTTTCTTTGTTTCTTCATCAACTTGTATTCGCTCTCCTCACAGGGAAGAGGGGATACAGCTCTGTAAGCTAAAATGAGGGCTGGGTCAGCATTGCTTGGGCCGGGAACTTGTATTGGCCTGTAAAAAAAAAAGTAAAGGTATTACAATAGGAAGGACTCTTAAGAGCCCTTTCAAATTCTTTTAAATGAAATATTTACATATACTGTTAATAAGAAAATTGGCCCTATCTGTGGGCCTGGACCAGTTTTAAATAAGTTTTAATATAAATAATTTTGGGCTAGGTCTAGTAATGTCTTAAATATATGAATCACAGTATAGAACTTGTTTATAATTTAAATTAAGTATGTATCATAGTTTGGACTTTATGTATATATAAATAATCAAGGGTTTTAAATTACTAGGTATATATATATATATATATATATATATATATATATATATATATATATATATATATATATATAATAATTTTGTATAAGTTTAGCCAAAAAAAATTATATTGGAGTATTAGTCCTAATAGGTTCCTATACTTTGGTAAATATAGTTGTTTCCAAATATTATATATAAATATTTTCCTAAACATATAAATACCTATATTCAAGTTTGATTTAATGAGAAGAAGTACTTTATTATTTGGGCTCAAGGCCTATGGTTTTAATAGACAAAATATGGGTATGGGCTTATATATATATATATATATTTATATATATATATATATATATATATATATATATATATATATATATATATATACCTTCAAAAATATGAACTATATAAACTATGGTTTATAAGCAATTTGTGAATATCTATAAAGTAACATTGGCCATGTAATTAGTCTCTTAAACTAACCCCATTAATCATCTCTCAAATTGCGACTATTTTAGTCGTTTCCTATCTCTTGAATCGAATATCGATAGTCGTTTCCTATTTCTTGAATAGAATATCGAACCGAACTCTGATTTTTGGGCTTCTTTATACCAAACTAGGCTATTTGGACTATTCTGGACTCAATGGAACTGCTTGTGCCGTCGTTTGGGACCATCTTGTGGAGCATAGTGTCGTACCTATCCTGTGTCGACACGTTCGTGTCGCGCACGTCGACTCCAACCAAATTCAGGCGAGTACATTCTCTGATAATTTTCATTACCTTGATAGTCTCTATGATAACAGTTTGTAGTGTTATGTTTGATTCCTGACACGAGGGTACACGGATTGGTATAGCTTGGATTCCATCATGAGATGTTATTCCTGGTTATCCTAGAATAGTGGTACATGACTTGTTCTTGATTATTGTTCTTGTACTTATATGGACGCTGATTCCTAAGGAGATTTGCTACCCTCCTAGTGAATCCCGTGTCGTAACGTGTCATGGTTGGATCCATTATACTAGTCGGAAGATGGGGCGATATAAGGAGATTATATGATCATACCCCTACTTGTGCATAGCTCACCCATGCCATACGTAGGGTGTAGTCTGACCTTACTTGTACTTGTGCATAGCTTCCATATAAGGTAGGCTGATTTCCAGGTTTATCTGTGCTTGTTCTTGTGCATAGCCGGTCATATGGATAGCCCGATCTTAGTTCCAAGCCGATCACATAATAAACTAATATCTCAAGGCACTGTCTAGTAGTAGTACATGTTCAGATTATTTTCTGCTGTTATACTGTACTCCTGATTACTTACAGTACATTATTACCATGACATGCTCACATGATTTTCCTGCTTTTAGTTCTACTTATCCATCATATATTTCATTGCTTACTATTATTTATAGTTTTTGTCAATTTAATGGAACTGTTGTTAGTTTATATATTTTGCTCCAATCCTGACTGGATACCATATTTTAGGAGTTGTTATGACCCCACATACTTGGACTGCAGGACGATGCTAGCTGAGACAGATTCTCGATGTTCCATTGACCGTGAGTTGACTCCTGAGAGCTCTAGGCCATTACTTCCTTATTTAGTTTGTGTTTTCGTTATCGAATTTGTCTCCGATACATTCTTGTCTTATATGATCATTGTAGACTCTAGTTGATTCAGTGTATTGCTATCTTTCATATCCTCCTTAGTCGTTTGTGATTTGAGTACGTATAGTTATTATAGATCATTTAGATATTGAGATTTTGCTGGGTACTTAACAGTGCTCTACCGACGATACTGCGGCGTAGGCTGGACGTGGCCCACGTACTTCTGCCCGATTATTCGGGTACGGATCGTGACAAATATACCGACAGCATGTCATTTCTAGCCGAGAAACAAGACTAAGAAGCATGAAACTAGTTCTGAAAACCGAAGATCGTCCCGAAAGTTGCTAAAATCATTATAACCATGAAAAAATATATTAGAAGAAGGTTATGTATAGCATAGACACTATAACATGGAAATCACTCCGATATTGTTCCCAATACAGAGTTTTCCTACCGAGTAAATAACAAGACCTAGCAAGAAATCAAAATTTAGCTTAAACCAAATTTCGTGACGGGCAAAAAGAGGATAATAACGGAAGAAACATAATCAGTAAAGCAAGTACTAAACAATACTGCACTATCAAGACAATAGAAAATAAAAACAGCAAAAAAAACAATATTCGTCCAGTAGTTCGGCAAGATGTACTTGCATAATATAGCTCCAAGCCTAACTCTTCAAATCTACAACCAAAAGGGGTTTAGAAGTCACTCTAAGGCCTCGAGACCAAGCTCCTAGCTCACGAGAAAAATGGAGAGGAAACGAGAAGAGAAGAATAGTGGAGAAAATTGTAAACAGAAATTTTGAAAAGAAATTTTGAAAAGAAATTAACTCGTATATATAGAGAAGGTGAATTAATCGTGGTCGTCCGATCGTAATCTGCGACTCAATCTAAATCGATCTCGACCATTCAGAAGAAGACCAAAAAACCAGTGGATATCATTACTATTCATGGAAATATCTAAATATTATTCACGAAAATATCATAACACTATTCACCAAAATATCTGAAATTAAAAATATCTAAAATAGAAAATATCCTCCGGGCGGTATGCCGGTCTAGAAGAAAAGCCTCAAAAATTAAGTTTTCCTATTGTTCACCAAAAATCAAGAAAATATAAAATATAGCATAAAATATGTATTCGTATACAAATGCATATACTTTGAGACGATCTCACATATAAGCCATTAAAAGAGTCCTCAAGAGAAGAAGGAGAGAGCTCGTAGATAGTTATAAACATTTGCAGTGTCCCTAAAAAGTGGATGCATAGAGACACTAAGAAGTTAAATGTTGCCTAGAAAACAAATTGTGATGTCCGACATAATGCACGGGATTTTATACACACTGTATTGCATGCCATTTGGGCCTACTGTCACCAATTTTCACACACACGCACACTCACACTTCCCCCGCAGTTTGATCCCGAGACTGCCCGCCTAGCCAAGAAGATTATACCTCTTCTTGCTGATGACAAGAGACATCTGAGTTCGATAATGTTGCCTGTAATGCCACGCTCTGCACGATGCATTATGCTGAGTCGTTAACTCGAAGAGTTACGTTGACCCGAAATACGCATCGATACGAATTGATGCAAATAGTTACGTCGAACCGAGGAATACATCAAGTAAGATCGATGCAAGTGTTAAGTTGGCCCGAGAGAAAGCATTGAGTCGGTTCGAAGATTCTAAGAAATCGAATAGATGCAACGCATAAGACCAATTCGAACGAATATTGATTTTAGTTGGTTTCGTGTGCAGGCAATGCTTTTACGCTGAAATATAAGAGGTCGACATTTTTCTAGTTTGCAACGGAGTCCGCAAAATCAAATCATCGCCTCGCAACAGACTGAGACATAGGCATGGTAAGCCAAATCAGTCGGATAATTCAACGAAACATGAAGTGCTCGAATGGCTAAGTCATAAGAGTTGGTCGTGCAATAAAGTAATAAAATCAAGCCGTATCGACTCGACGAAACGACAAGGTGTATCGGCCTAAAGTGGGAGGACTTTGATGCTTCTTTCCTACTCCTTCATGTATAAGTAAAATGTATCATTGTATCCTAAGTTAACCTATCGAGACCACGGGTGTGGCTCGAAGCAAAGAAATTGTAGTGCGTGTCGAACACTAGATAGAATAATTGAATTAAAACGTACATCAAATGTACAAGTCGTTATTGAACATTGAAATACAGCAAAGGTGAGCGCATCGGTTCGCAAGCCATAAGAACATGGGATAACTGTATCGGCGAGTGCACGAGTCATTCGTGCCTTCGGGCACGAGTTAGAGGGCTTGAACAATGAAAGACTATTGAGGTGAGTGCCCTAGTGCACTAGCCATGTAACATTGAATACTAAGACAGAGAACATGAAAATACGATATCGAGATGTGCATCAAATGCACGACTTGAAGGATAGAGAATACTTGTGTCGAAGCGTGCGGATGTGCTCGAGAATTATAAAAGATGGCTTCGTTGTGAAGAGAATTTTGGCATGAATGTGACAAAACAGTCGAATGTTACATGGTGCCTTGGAATGTTCGGGACCTTCAGTCGTTCATTTGGTGAACATTGAATCGGTGCATGGTGTCATAGAACATTGAAACGAAGAATGAAATCGTACAAAGAATGTGAGAACATAGAAAGAAAGAGTGAAAACATAGAAAGAGTGAGAACATTGAAAAGAAGAGAAATACGACACGACATGAATTCTGACTTTCGGACTCAAGACTATGTTTGGTTGTTTGAGTAAGTCTCACGTTGCATGGTCGAATGGGATATTGTCCATGCATGGGTGTCATGATCTTCCCTCGAACGGGTACGCCGGGGCACCGGGATCGTTCGACCTACGAGGGATGTAAAATCATTTTAGGTGCACACCTTTTGAGTATGACTTGCAATCTGCTACTGATGTGACAAGCCATAGTTGATGGTAAGTTCGGCGTCCTTCGGATACAAAGGCTAGTAACCTGTACGGGAAGGACGCCGGGTTACCCAATTTGAGAAGAGAAACAAGTTAGTCCATTCTGGCGGGGATACGCCAACGACCTTCATATAGTTAAAGAACGGTGGGCTGAAAGTGCAAGCACACAGAGATCTTGCACAGAGCACTTGTAACATGACAGAAAAAGATGGTAGGCGTATTCATCTTGCGTCTGTGCAAGGATGAGTGTGTCGATGTTAGTAAGAAGTCGCGCCACAAAACAAACACGAGATTGTTATATGTTGCATGTTTGCTGATGCGATTCAATGATAACATGCTTGCCATAAAATAACATGCTTTACTGATTTCGAATATGCCATGAAACCTATCTTAAGGCAAATATAGAAAGATCATAAGTTAAGCTGCATGAGACATATATCTACTTAATATCGGTTTAGTAAAGTGGGTCTCTGATCAGTATGCAAGAGGATTAGTACTAATCTCCTACCATATTGCTTGCAGGTTCAGGGAATGATATGCTCACGGCGGAGCTTCACTTGAACGCGCTGAGCCATGGAATGTCTTAGCATTTTGAGGCGTGCGACCGCATTGACGCTCGGACTTGCAACTGAATGATGCAACCAAGATATAGAAGACATGATGTATGGAACGGTGAAATCCTTTGTGGGCAAGAGAGAACTTGAGTGTTGTAATCCAATTCGGCAAATTCAGTTGGGCTATTGAAAGCCTTTGTAACCTCAGTTCATTTATCAATAAAGATAATTATTTCGTATACTCTATTTCTTCTGCTGCTAATAACACAAATCAAAGATAACCATTTTGATAACTTGTCATCTTGCCTTGTACGAGTGCAACTCCAGGCTCGTATGGCATCACGCCCAGTGAGGATGATCGATTCGGTAAAATCAAGCGAGGATGAACGATTTCACGAGACGGGGCGTGACAAAGTGTTATCAGAGCTCTAGGTTCAATTTCCTCAGGATGCTTTCTTCGTTTCAATTCTAAAAGTTGCCTACCACCATTAAATGACTCTTGACTCGACTTGATGCCGCACTGGATGTTCCATACAATAAGTCTAATACAAGTCGTATAATTTTACCGCATGTGTTTTGGAAATTACATTATGTTTGCTGAGAAAGTCGTGAAATATTTATTGTATTGAGTGCAATGAGCTGTGAAATATTTGTTGCTGCAAGTGCAAAAAGTCGCGAGACCTGAAGTGAAATATTGTTGTTGCAAGTGCAACAAGTTGTGAAATGTGAATAGAGATGTTTGTTGTTCAATGCAGCAAATCGGTATGAGAAATGTTGGTTGCATTGATATAACAAAAGTTGTGAGATGTTTCGTTGCATGATCTGCAATGAGTTGATTGTAAATATTGTGTTGCAATGAACGTGAAAGTTGACATCGAATGTGTTGAACGGATTCGAGCATTGGCTTTCAATGTCGGAAATATATTGTTGCATGTGGTACAACGGATGTCGAAAATGAATCGTTATACGAGGTACAACGGATGCGGAATTAAATCGTTGCACAAGGTGCAACGGATGGAACAAAAATCATAAATCGATAGAAACGAATCGTTTCGGTTGTGCACCGAACTTGTGTTGGCAGATGAATACGTTGGCTGAATTGTGTCGGATTTTAATTATTCAAAAGTTATGGTTGTGATTAGCATGATCACTGCGGAAATCGTAAGTCGGAATAGACTGTTGGTTCATACCGAGTATGCTGCGAGGGAAATGACTTGATTTCTGAGTGGTATATGCCATACCACCTATGCGATGAATGACTCAATTTTTGAGTGGTATATGTATACCACTTGTGCGATAGATTGCATCGACACATTGCGTGAATCGCGGAAGGTTTGTCCGCAACGAACGGAAGTGTACCGAGACTCGATTGAAAATTTGTATGATGGAATGTTGATGCAAGTGTTCTTTGATAATTGATCAAAACGGTAAGACGGGACTTGTATCATTGAATGATACGTCTTACAAAATTTATAAGTCGATCGAATGACCAAGAGTAGCGAAACGGTTTTACTTCGAGATAATAATCGGATCGGTGGAATAGGAAACTCAATATTATATTCGGGTCACACGACTTGCGAACCTGATCAAAATATTGGCGATACGAATTGTAATCGGGTCGCACGACTTACGAACTCGATGAAAATTTTGGCGAAAGGAATTGTCATCAGAAAGCACGAACTGCAACTCGATGAAGAGTTGGTTGATGCGGATAATCGCGCCTAAGAAATACTTGGTTATGTTGCGAGGAAACTCATTTGAGTACGACTAAATCACTTGAAACTTAGAGGGTATGATCGTATAACTCGAGGGTTCGATGTTGGATAGTCGGTAACTCGATTACGCGATCGAAGTATAGCAGGATGCGACGAATCAAAAAACGAGTTGATGCATATGAAAAAGTTTGTAGAGAACTTGAATGTATGCAATGCGAGCTAAGTCGACGTTAACGTAGATTCAAAGTTGACCCTTTGCTATCGAAATTGATATAACCTATTAAAATCAATACAGAAGAAAATGTAAGCACAATGTGAGAACACAAAACGGGGTAGGCCTACGATATCGAGATTTTCGAAAATAACAATACGAAAGTGTCGAACTGGTTGATTGTAAACTTTGTGATTGATCAGAGCGAGACTATAAAGTCATCGACGATTATTCCGATGCGTATAGCATCTCGTGTATCGACCATTGGTAGAAAGACTCGAACTCAATACGAGTAGATGTTTCGTGAATCACGGAATCATCGATGGTAGTGCATGAATTTATTCGGAGGATAGTTGCGCCTCAGTTGCGCAGACGAAATGATATACGTTTGGATTTGGGTAGAGTCCCATAAGAGATCGTCGGAACATAATTTGGCTCCAAAATAAGATATAGCATGGTTCGTAGTAACTGTCATTCGTTAATGATCTACAATTATCGAGCGTAGCTTCGGGGCAGCTGACTCTAGAAGACTTTGACCGCCAAATCAAAACAAATGTTGCAGACCCATAAGATAACCCATATGATTTCGCATATGGAATTGCGTCGAGAACAAATATGATGTGGTGCACGTTGATGATAAGTATAGGCGATCGAATAATTGTTTCGAGAATTGATGGAACAGCTTCGGCTGAGAATGATATAATCGAATTTTGAGAATTTGTCGGATGAATGCTCGAATGATTATGTTGGTCGACGATGTTGGTAATATGGATAGGCAATTTCGAGAATCGTACTATGCACGAGATCGGGCGATAAGAGAATGACTTTCAAAGTTGTATCATTGAATTTGGATTCACCTTGCAATTAGCTTGCATGAATCGAACTTATATTCGATGTTGTGAGACGGACAAGTTAAAATTTTGGATGGGGAATTCCTCCTACTCGATAGGAATCAAACATAAGACGCATCGTAGAAAGACCTTTGTATCAAAATGATTGTTGCCTTTGAGCATCGTCGACTCGAATGGAACTTTTGTGTCGAATAGATTATGGCCTTTGTGCAACGTCAATTTAAAAGTTGTGTCGGAAGAATTCGAGCACGGTGTCTAAATAGGTCACCTAGCGGGCGTAGCCCTAATCGTTGATGCATGTTGCAAGTCAACGAAGGAAAATCGTATCGAGATGAGTTGCAATGTGAAACTTCAGAAATAGTTTGGGCAGCGACTTCGAACGCAAGGCGTTGGGAAGACTCGTTGCGATCGGATGCACGACGGCTTGACGCGATGCATAGAATTGATGGTCCATACGAAACTTGCGAAATAAGAAATGCAATTTTTGAATCGCATCATGTGCCGTGACTTTTGTTGGATGATCATGTATACATCGAATATGCATGTACGAGAAGGACGCCGGGTTACCCAATTTGAGAAGAGAAACAAGTTAGTCCATTCTGGCGGGGATACGCCAACGACCTTCATATAGTTAAAGAACGGTGGGCTGAAAGTGCAAGCACACAGAGATCTTGCACAGAGCACTTGTAACATGACAGGAAAAGATGGTAGGCGTATTCATCTTGCGTCTGTGCAAGGATGAGTGTGTCGATGTTAGTTAGAAGTCACGCCACAAAACAAACACGAGATTGCTATATGTTGTATGTTTGCTTATGCGATTCAATGATAACATGCTTGCCATAAAATAACATGCTTTACTGATTTCGAATATGCCATGAAACCTATCCAAAGGCAAATATAGAAAGATCATAAGTTAACCTGCATGAGACATATATCTACTTAATATCGGTTTAGTAAAGTGGGTCTCTGATCATTATGCAAGAGGATTAGTACTGATCTCCGACCATAT
Source organism: Iris pallida (assembly GCA_029216955.1). NCBI lineage: Eukaryota > Viridiplantae > Streptophyta > Magnoliopsida > Asparagales > Iridaceae > Iris > Iris pallida. Next base: position 37,514 of record JANAVB010038833.1, read on the forward strand.
TGCTTGCAGGTTCAGGGAATGATATGCTCGCGGCGGAGCTTCGCTTGAACGCGCTTAGCCATGGAATGTCTTAGCATTTTGAGGCGTGCGACCGCATTGACGCTCGGACTTGCAACTGAATGATGCAACCGAGATATAGAAGACATGATGTATGGAACGGTGAAATCCTTTGTGGGCAAGAGAGAACTTGAGTGTTGTAATCCAATTCGGCAAATTCAGTTGGGCTATTGAAAGCCTTTGTAACCTCAGTTCATTTATCAATAAAGATAATTATTTCGTATACTCTATTTCTTCCGCTGCTAATAACACAAATCAAAGATAACCATTTTGATAACTTGTCATCTTGCCCTGTACGAGTGCAACTCCAGGCTCGTATGGCATCACGCCCCAGTGAGGATGATCGATTCGGTGAAATCAAGCGAGGATGAACGATTTCTCGAGACGGTGCGTGACAAAGTGTTATCAGAGCTCTAGGTTCAATTTCCTCAGGATGCTTTCTTCGTTTCAATTCTAAAAGTTGCCTACCACCATTAAATGACTCTTGACTCGACTTGATGCCGCACTGGATGTTCCATACAATAAGTCTAATACAAGTCGTGTAATTTTACCGCATGTATTTTGGAAATTACATTATGTTTGCTGAGAAAGTCGTGAAATATTTATTGTATTGAGTGCAATGAGCTGTGAAATATTTGTTGCTGCAAGTGCAAAAAGTCGCGAGACCTGAAGTGAAATATTGTTGTTGCAAGTGCAACAAGTTGTGAAATGTGAATAGAGATGTTTGTTGTTCAATGCAACAAATCGGTATGAGAAATGTTGGTTGCATCGATATAACAAAAGTTGTGAGATGTTTCGTTGCATGATCTGCAACGAATTGATTGTAAATATTGTGTTGCAATGAACGTGAAAGTTGACATCGAATGTGTTGAACGGATTCGAGCATTGGCTTTCAATGTCGGAAATATATTGTTGCATGAGGTGCAACGGATGTCGAAAATGAATCGTTATACGAGGTACAACGGATGCGGAATTAAATTGTTGCACAAGGTGCAACGGATGGAACAAAAATCATAAATCGATAGAAACGAATCGTTTCGGTTGTGCACCGAACTTGTGTTGGCAGATGAATACGTTGGCTGAATTGTGTCGGATTTTAATTATTCAAAAGTTATGGTTGTGATCAGCATGATCACTGCGAAAATCGTAAGTCGGAATAGACTGTCGGTTCATACCGAGTATGCTGCGAGGAAAATGACTTGATTTCTGAGTGGTATATGGCATACCACCTATGCGATGAATGACTCAATTTTTGAGTGGTATATGTATACCACTTGTGCGATAGATTGCATCGACACATTGCGTGAATCGCGGAAGGTTTGTCCGCAACGAACGGAAGTGTACCGAGACTCGATTGAAAATTTGTATGATGGAATGTTGATGCAAGTGTTCTTCGATAATTGATAAAAACGGTAAGACGGGACTTGTATCATTGAATGATACGTCTTACAAAATTTATAAGTCGATCGAATGACCAAGAGTGGCGAAACGGTTTTACTTCGAGATAATAATCGGAACGGCGGAATAGGAAACTCAATATTATAATCGGGTCACACGACTTGCGAACCTGATCAAAATATTGGCGATACGAATTGTAATCGGGTCGCACGATTTGCGAACTCGATGAAAATTTTGGCGAAAGGAATTGTCATCGGAAAGCACGAACTGCAACTCGATGAAGAGTTGGTTGATGCGGATAATCGCGCCTAAGAAATACTTGGTTATGTTGCGATAAAACTCATTTGAGTACGACTAAATCACTTGAAACTTAGAGGGTATGATCGTATAACTCGAGGGTTCGATGTTGGATAGTCGGTAACTCGATTACACGATCGAAGTATAGCAGGATGCGACGAATCAAAAAACGAGTTGATGCATATGGAAAAGTTTGTAGAGAACTTGAATGTATGGAATGCGAGCTAAGTCGACGTTAACGCAGATTCAAAGTTGACCCTTGTGCTATCGAAATTGATATAACCTATTAAAATTAATACAGAAGAAAATGTAAGCACAATGTGAGAACACAAAACGGGGCAGGCCTACGATATCGAGATTTTCGAAAATAACAATACGAAAGTGTCGAACTGGTCGATTGTAAACTTTGTGATTGATCAGAGCGAGACTATAAAGTCATCGACGATTATTCCGATGCGTATAGCATCTCGTGTATCGACCATGGGTAGAAAGACTCGAACTCAAACGAGTAGATGTTTCGTGAATCACGGAATCATCGATGGTAGTGCATAAATTTATTCGGAGGATAGTTGCGCCTCAGTTGTGCAGACGAAATGAAATATGTTTGGATTTGGGTAGAGTCCCATAAGAGATCGTCGGAACGTAATTTGGCTGCAAAATAAGATATAGCATGGTTCGTAGTAACTATCATTCGTTAATGATCTACAATTATCGAGCGTAGCTTCGGGGCAGCTGACTCTAGAAGACTTTGACCGCCAAATCAAAACAAATGTTGCAGACCCATAAGATAACCCATATGATGTCGCATATGGAATTGCGTCGAGAACAAATATGATGTGGTACACGTTGATGATAAGTATAGGCGATCGAATAATTGTTTCAAGAATTGATGGAACAGCTTCGGCTGAGAATGATATAATCAAATTTTGAGAATTTGTCGGATGAATGCTTGAATGATTATGTTGGTCGACGATGTTGGTAATACGGATAGGCAATTTCGAGAATCGTACTATGCACGAGAACGGGCGATAAGAGAATGACTTTCAAAGTTGTATCATTGAATTTGGATTCACCTTGCAATTAGCTTGCACGAATCGAACTTATATTCGATGTTGTGAGACGGACAAGTTAAAATTTTAGATGGGGAATTCCTCCTACTCGATAGGAATCAAACATAAGACGTATCGTAGAAAGACCTTTGTATCAAAATGATTGTTGCCTTTGAGCATCGTCGACTCGAATGGAACTTTTGTGTCGAATAGATTATGGCCTTTGTGCAACGTCAATTTAAAAGTTGCGTCGGAAGAATTCGAGCACGGTGTCTATGTAGGTCACCTAGCGGGCGTAGCCCTAATTGTTGATGCATGTTGCAAGTCAACGAAGGAAAATCGTATCGAGATGAGTTGCAATGTGAAACTTCAGAAATAGTTGGGCAGCGACTTCGAACACAAGGCGTTGCGGAGACTCATTGCGATCGGATGCACGATGGCTTGACGCGATGCATAGAATTGATGGTCCATACGAAACTTACGAAATAAGAAATGCAATTTTTGAATCGTATCATGTGCCGTGACTTTTGTTGGATGATCATGTATACATCGAATATGCATATGCGATAGGATTGCGAGAACAAACACTAGAGCCCAAGTCCGATCGAGAGTACAAGATGGCAAGTAATTGAGGATAAGAAGTTACCTATTAGCTTTGTTCCAATATCCTACAACTAAGCTTGGTTGAAATGCATATATTAGTGGGACACCTAAAATATGTGTATAATCCAAACTAAGTTGTATGATTCAAACGATAGTGGCACGAGATCGTGAAACGATCTAGAGAAATACTTGGATTGAGTGTAGGTTTCGGTTCGAGGACGAACCTTCTTTTGAGTTGTATATTATGTAAATCCTGCTCTGCAAGGTGCATTATGCTGAGTTATTGACTCGAAGAGTTGCGTTGACCCAAAATACGTATCGTTGCGAATCGATGCAAATAGTTATGTTGAACTGAGAAATACATCGAGTAAGATCGATGCAAGTGTTATATTGGCTCGAGAGAAAGCATTGAGTCAGTTCGAAGATTCTAAGAAATCGAATCGATGCAACACACAAGTCTGATTCAACGAATATTGATTTTAGTTGATTTCGTGTGCAAGCTATGTTTTATGTTGAAATATAAGAGGTCGATATTTTGCCTTGTTTGCAACGGAGTCCGCAAAATCAAATCATCGCCTCGCAACAGACTAAGGCATAGGCAGGTAAGCCAAATCGGTCGGATAATTCAACGAAGCACAAAGTGCTCAAATAGCTAAGTCAGAAGAGTTGGCCTTGCAACAAAGTAATAAAATCGAGCCGCATCGGCTCGACAAAACGATGAGGCGTATTAGCCTAAGGTGGGAGGACTTTGACCCTTATTTTCTACTCCTTCATGCCTAAGTAAAATGTATCGTTGTATGCTAAATTAACCTATCGAGACCACAGACATGGCTCGAAGTAATGAAATCGTAGTGCGTGTCGAATACTAGATAGAACAATTGAAATGTACATCAAATGTACGAGTCGCTATTGAACATTGAAATACCACAAAGGCGAGCGCCTCAGTTCGCAAGCCATAAAAACATGTGATAACTTTATCGGCGAGTGCCTTAGTGCACGAGTTATTCGTGCCTTTGCGCACGAGTTAGAGGGATAGAACATTGAAAAACTATTGAGGCGAGTGCCCTAGTGTACTAGCAATGGAACATTGAACACTAAGACATAAAACATGAAAATACGATATCGAGGCGTGCATCGAATGCACGACTCGAAGGATAGAGAATACTTGTGTCGAAGCGTGCGGATGTGCACGAGACTTATAAAAGATAGCTTCGTTGCGAAGAGAACAGTTGTGGCATGAATGTGACGGAACTGTCGAATGTGACATGGTGTCTTGGAATGTTCGGGGCCTTCAGTCGTTCGTTTGGTGAATATTGAATCGGTGCATGGTGCCATAGAACATTGAAACGAAGAATGAAATCGTATAAAGAATGTGAGAACATGGAAAGAAAGAGTGAGAACATAGAAAGAGAAAGAAATAGTGAGAACATTCAAAATAAGAGAAATGCGAGACGATGTGAAGTCTGAGTTTCGGACTCAAGACAATGTTTAGTTGTTTGAGTAAGATGCGCGTTGCATGGTCGAATGGACTTGAGATATTGCCCGTGCACGGGTGTGGTGATCTTCCCTCGAACGGGTACGCCGGGGCACCGAGATCGTTTGGCCTAGGAGGGATGTAAAATCATTGTTGGTGCACATCTTTTGGGTATGACTTGCAATCTGCTACTGATGTGATAAGCCACAATTGGTGGTAAGTTCGGCGTGCTTCGGATACAGAGGCTAGCAACCCGTATGGGGAGGACGCTGGGTTACCCAATTTGGAAAAAGAAACAAGTTAGTCCATTCTAGCACGGATACGCCAACGACCTTTATATAGTTAAAGAACGGTAGGCTGAAAGTGCAGGCACACGAAGATCCTGCACAGAGTACTTCTAACATGCCAGAAAAAAATGGTAGGCGTATTCACCTTGCGTCGGTGCAAGGATGAGTGTGTCGATGTTAGTAAAAAGTCGCGCCACGAAACAAACACGAGATTGCTATATGTTACCTGTTTGCTTATGCGATTCAACGATAACATGCTTGCCATGAAATAACATGCTTTACTGCTTTCAAATATGCCATAAAATATATCCTAAGGAAAATATAGAAAGATCGCAAGTTAAGCTGCATGATCCATATATCTACTTAATGTTGGTTTAGTAAAGTGGGTCTATAATCAGTACGCGAGAGGATTAGTACTGATCTCCCACCAGATTGCTTGCAGGTTCAGGAAATGATCTGCTCGCGGTGGAGCTTCGCTTGAATGAGGCCTGGAATGTCGTAGCGTTTTAAGGCGTGCTACCGCATTAACGCTCGGACTTGCAACGAAATATGCGACCGAGATATAGAAGACATGATGTATGGAACGGTAAAATACTTTGTGAGCAAGAGAGAACTCGAGTGTTGTAAGTCAATTCGACAAATTCAGTTGGGCTATTAAAAGCCTTTGTAACCTCAGTTCATTTATCAATAAAAAGAATTGTTTCATATACTCTGTTTCTTCCGCTGCTAATAATACAAATCAAAGATAACCATTTTGAGAACTTGTCATCTTACCTTGTACGAGTACAACTCCAGACTCGTACGGCATTACGCTCCAGCGAGGACGATCGATTCGGTGAAATCAAGCGAGGACGAACGATTTCTCGAGTTGGAGCATGACACTTCCTAGAATGTGTCTGACCAAGTTGCTACTCAACATGTCTAGTCTTTAAAGTACACCTCATTAAGACAACTATTCACGTTCACGTGCGTTGCACGTACCAAAAAAAAAATTCCTCTGATATTATTAAAAAAATTATATATAAATTTATATTATTATTATTATTATTATTATTATTATTATTATTATTATTATTATTATTATTATTATTATTATTATTATATATACATATATATATATATATATATATATATATATATATATATATATATATATATATATATATATATATATATATATTATGATTTGTTATAGAAATGTTTTTAAAGTTTTGGATATATGTGGTTTAAATATAATTTGGATATTGAATATATTTTAATTTAAATTTGTTTATATATATGTTTATAGGCTTTGTTCAAGTAATTATAAAGATTTTAGAAATTTTTCTTACTTATATGAGTATATACATACGCAATAGTTAGAAGAATTCTAGAAAAAAAATTCTTAATTACGTAAGGTTATATATACGACAGTTTATTTTGAGTCGAAGCCTCTTTATAATATTTTATCATAGCTTAGATATGAGGGTTGGTTGGTTGTATTCCATGCCTACCCCCCCCCCCCCCCATCACTCTTGTTTTCCGTTATACGTATTTTCAGTATACGTGTACGAAATTCTGACAATTATCAGGTGACCAGTATTTTGACTTGTCTTGTTTGGCCTAGTCTTGGTTTAATTTACCCTTGGTTCGGTTCAGCTTGACTTGGCTTGGCTTGGCTTGTTTTGGTTTGGATTGAGATGGATATGTTGGTATATAAACCAACTTCTCTCCCTCTCTCCTCTATTATTTCTCAATACTTCTCCACATTCTTCATCTTCTTCCTCATTTACTCCTCCACCAACCCTAGGCAAGTGCAACTTTTGCTTCATGATGGATCTCAAGTTTTATTGTTTCATTCTCTTCCTCGCATGATTCTAAGCTTCTTTAGGAGTTGGCATTTTTGGTTTCGAATGATGAATTTTTGTAGATCTAAATCTTAAGATTTTCTTGTTTTCTTTGGTTTTTATCTATTAAAACTTGATATTTTCAAAAAACCAGTAGTTCCATGTTGTAGGAAATTTCGTTCTACCCAATTTTGACCTCTGAAAAGCTTGATTTCGACTCTTTTTGGAGGAGTTATAGTATTTTGAAGTTCATGGGTTCAACTAAGCACTCTGTGCTGTTTGAAGAAGACGAACAGTGCGCGCGCTCTTTAGCGTCGTGTCATCTCGTTGCGCGCGCGCTCTTTAGCACCATGCCACCTCGTTGCGCACGCGCTCCTTAGCGTCGCGCCATTCTGGTCACGCGCTCCTTAGCGCGCCACCCTGCGCTTCTGGCCGAGCGCTATTCTGGTTGCGCACTCTTTAGCGCCGCGCTCTTCGGTCGTGCGCTACTTGGCCCAGCGTCACTTGTCGTGTGCCACCCCGCGCTTCTCGCTGAGCGCCACCTAGCGCCGCGCGCTCTTTAGCGCCGTGTGCCATTCTCGTCGTGCGCGCCAATTGTCATGCGTCTAATGACCAGTGTATCTTCATGCTTGTTCTCTTGTAATGTTTTGTTATATGCATGTAACCTGTACTTGGCCTATCTTGTAACGATCCGACTTGACTACTATCCACCATGGAACCAGTAACTTGAGCATGACAGTACTTGACCGTAACCAGAACCTGACATGAACATGACATGGCAATACGATCCCGACTTGATAACTTGTTAATACTACGCATGATAGAACTTGAGCTTGATGAGATTTGAACTGAATATTGACTTGACTTGAACATGATAACATGAACCCGTCTTGTATAATCTTAATTGTGGCCCGTCGAAGCGCACTCCTGACAAGTACTCTTAACATGACCAGTAAACCTGACATGACATGTATAATCTTGATTGTTGTTGCGACAGCTATTCCTATCTTGCTAGTGTAACTCTTGCCTTAACACCATGATTGATTGTGCCTGTACAAGCTACCTGTCTCGTCTTGTATCATGTCTAGAACATGGATTCCTGGTTACCACGGTCAGGGATTCATAAGGAATCTGACTAGGTTAATGACTAGATTGATCAAGTAGTTCATACAGAGAGATTTTCTAATTACAGGCGATCCGTTATCCCGGACACACCTGTGGACTTGTAGCCTGCCGACGAGTAGGGCACATTTTCAGCACACTGTCATGTGTTGCACTTTTTGAATCATAAGTACTAAAGTACACCAGTAATCTTGATAACTCGTGTAACTCTTGTAACCATGCCTGGATAACCTGGATAGTCTGTCACGCCCCAGAACCAGAATACTGGAGAGCGGGGGTAAACACCGTCAGCTACGTATATAGAAGTGTAATCCACCTCGATATACGGTCACGGCTGTCTAGAGGTATGAGGGTTTATCTACAAGCCATCAGTCTCTTATGGTCAAGAACAAGCCTAGTGTCTCAATCTCAAGTAAGTAATAATAGTCACAAGATGTTAGACCATCAGATATTCAATAGTAAGGCGTCCCATACATTTCATATACAGATGATCATGAAGCTAGTCGTACAAAATGCGAGGACTAGCAAGAGTTTCAGTCATACATGATCAACCCTAGGATTTGTTAATCATTTTACAGCCCTTAGGCAGACAAGAAAAACATAAGTATTCAACACGAGCTAACACTTGCTCGGCGGCTAAACGCCTCAAAAGAATAATTTTACAATTAGAGTGGAAGAGCAAAATAAATTCGCTCGTTGCCATGGTTTCTTCTAGTGTTCACCATCTGGCTGGAAGGCAGGGAGATTCTCGGGAGCTACTCCAAAATCTGGCCATTCAAAACCAGCTGAGTCAGACCCCAAAAAGAGCAAGTGCCACAAGGGAGGCTTCACTTAAGAACTAAAACCAGCATATTAGCACATAAAGACATAAATGAATAATAAAAGACAAGAGTTAGAGAAAATAGTGTGATAAACGATAAGATAACTAAAGGACTATTCCGGCAACCAAGTTACAACCAGTAAACCAAACAAGGACCGGGGTTGTAACCTTTCACCTGAACAGAACTTAGTCCCTAACCAATTATCGATATGGTAAACCATAAACAAGCATGTCCTGAGATAGCCATGTACTGGATCTAGGTAAGACTAGACAAGATAGAACTCCATCCATCATTCACGGCCAAGCAAAGAGTACGGCTTGATACTTTAACTAACTAGGGTTATCACAAGCCTAGTTACTAGCAAGATGCAATGAGATATTCCCACAGTCACAAGCCCTGCAGCTATCCAGTTATCCTTCCGCAGGTTGAGAGTTGTATTAGGTGGATACATCGCCTAGGAGACAAATGTATCTCATGGTGACTTGGGGGTGCAACACATGACAGTGTGCTAGAAATGCCGCCCTCGACGGCAGGCTACAAGTCCAATTAAAGCTGCCCAGATAACGGGATCGCTGTGACTGGGAAATCTCTTTATGAACTACTTGATCAATCTAGTCATTAACCTAGTCAGATTCAGTATGAATCCCTGACCGTGGTAACCAGGAATCCATGTCCTAGACATGATGCAAGACATGACATGTAGCTTATACAAGCACAAACACCCACGGTGTCAAGACAAGAGTTACTTAGCAAGTCAAGATAGTCGTCGCAACAGCATATCAAGATTACCATGCTAGGTTACTTATCAAGTCAAGAGTGCGTCACAATGGACCACCATCAAGAATTATCATGTCAAGTTACTTGTTAAGAGTGCACCACGACGGGTCACTATCAAGAATTATCATGTTACTTGTTACTTGTCAAGATTGCTTGTCAGGAGTGCGCCTCGACGGACCACAATCCAAATTTTCATGTCGCATTCATGCCAACATCAATACTGGCAAGTCATGCTATGCTCAACAAGTTATCGAGTCCGGTTGTCATAAGATAGGTCAAGTACAAGTCACATGCAAGATCACAGGCATATACAACGAGAACTAGGATAACATGCATGGGGCAAGGGGTATCATGGCAACAAGTGGCGCTGGTCAAGTGGCGCCAGGGAAATGACGGTGGTGCCAAGGGGGACAGGGGGCGCCTAAGTTAGGTTGCGCCATTCTGAGCTGCGCGAGATCGGGTTGCGCCTGACTGGGGTACGCTATGTCAGGTTGCACCTGACTGGGGTACGCCATGTTAGGTTGCGCCTGACTGGGGTGCGCCATGTCAGGTTGCGCCTGACTGGGGTACGCTATGTCAGGTTGCGCCAGGGCCCAAGGGGGCGCTGGGCTAAGTTGCGTCAGGGCCAAAGGCGGCGCTGGGCTAGGTTGCGCCAGACTGAGCTACGCGAGGTCGGGTTGCGCCTCACTCAGGTTGCGCCAAGCTAGTTTGCGCCAGAACCCACGCAACCTGATGGTGCGGCACTAAAAGTGCGCGCAACCACTGCTCATCTTCTCCAACCAGCATAAAAATGCTTGGTTGGGCCATGAACTTCAAAAGTCCATAATTCCCTCAAAATAAATCGAAATCTAACTTTTCAAAGGTCAAAATTGGGTAGAACGAAATTTCCTACAACATGAAGCAACTAGTTTTCGAAAATACCAAGTTTTAGTAGATCAAAACCAAGAAGAATGAGAAAAGATCGAAACTTAGATCTACAAAAATCCATACATCAAACCCAAAAATGTCAAGTTCTAAAGAGGCTTAGAATCAAGTAAGAAAGAGAATGGAACAATAAAACTTGAGATCCATCATGAGGCAAGTTGCACTTGCCTAGGACTTGATAGGTGGGAGGAGTAATGGAGAAGAAGAAGAGTTAATGGAAAATAAATGGAGGAGAGAGAGTGGAGTTGACTTATATAGTAAGCCTCACCATCTCAAACCAAACCAAAATAAACCAAGCAAGCTAAACCAAGTCAAATTGAACCAAACCAAATCAAATAAACCAAGTCAAGATTAAACCATGACCAAACCAAGCCATACTAGACAAGTCAAAATATGGGTCGGGAATCCGTACACGTATACTAGAAATACGTATAACGGAAAACGGGAGTGACAACTCTACCCACCTTAAAAGAATTTTGTCCTCGAAATTTAATAAAGAGGCTAGAGATGTTGGGACAAGCTATACTAATCACGAGCAATCTATGACTAGCAGTCAATCAAGAAATCATTCATGCAAGCAAGAAATTTAAAAGCATAAGGCATAAGGAAGGCACTCTGCTGGAAACCTCTCTGCCGGTTCTGCATCTGAGCTTGGGTCTGGGCATACTGCTGGGGTCTCTGCTGTTGGAAGGCTTGTGCCTGAGGCGGCAATGGCCTCGAAGGCTGGTACTGTTGTTGCACTGGTGCTGGGGCTGGTCCCCTAACCGATGGACTAGCTAGGTTTGATGCCGATGAACTGGCTCTATTCGGACAGGACCCTATCTTGTGGTCCGGTGCCCCACATGCCAAGCACAATCCCTGTGCTCCGCGACATTCTGATACTACATGCCCTGGCTTTCCACAATTAGTGCAGCCCATTGCGGAAGACTGCTTCTGCTTCTGTTGCTGAGGGGACGTCGATGTCGAGTGATGAACCGACGAAACCGAATCCGCCCTTCGGGGAACTCCAATAGTCAAAGCCCTAGCTGCCAGGGCTGTTGCTGGGGACAGACTCATCTGCCTATGGGACCTCTTCCTGCTTCCGGTTCTGTCCACGATCCTTTGTGAGGTATACTCATGCCTCTTTGCTGCTCGCAAGATGGCATCAAAAGTCTGGTGCTCAAACTACTCCACTGATATGATAATCTCTAGGTGGAGCCCCTACTAGAATCGCTGGGCTTGGTCCAATTCGGTCGCCACCAAGGTGGGAGCAAATCGACTAAGCCTAGAAAATTCGGTCGCATATTCATCGACCGTCCTTCCCATCTGCTTGAGATTAGTGAATCTCGTCTGCAGATCATAGCGAGCTACTGCGTCGAAGTACTTGGTCTGGAACTTGTCACTGAATGTCGCCCATGGGACAGGCGCCGCCAATCCAACTGCTAACATCGTCCACCAGGTACGGGCTAAGTCCAATAACTGTAGGCATACTACAGCCACCTTCTCTCCCTCAGGAATCATAGATGCTTCCAGGATAACCTCTGTGTCCCGAAGCCATGCATCAGCAGTGATAGCATCTTCACTGCCATCAAGGAAGGGAGGGTTCAGGCGCTTAAAGTTGTTTGATGCACTGTTATCGTGATAACCAACTATGTCCATGGCCGTCTGTACTGTCTGGTGCAGGGCATCACTTCGACGATCCTGTGATGCAAGTAATTCTCGGATAAGTCCTACCAGGACTCCATTATCAGGCTCTACAGGCTAGACGGGTTGAACTGGAGGCTCTGGATCCCCGGAATGCATGACTCGGGATGCTGCTCCTGAGTGTTGGGCTTGATCCCCAGGTTGCTGCTGACTCACTGGAGGTTCTCCTTCCGGCTGATCGACAGGACCAGGAGCAATGCCACTAAAGGAAATGACATGGTAAACATTAAGGAAGGACCAAGATAGATCAAGGATATAAGCATGCGATCAGGTGAAGATTTCATGAAGATTTAGAAGGCATGAGTAGAGATCAAGGGCGAATGCTGATTGAGACATCTACTCGGTAAAACCCTCACACATCTTGATTTACAATACCTGCATGGGCCACCACTTAAACCGTGTCATGCCCCAGAACCAGAATACTGGAGAGCGGGGGCAGACACAGCCAGCTACGTATATAGAAGTGTAATCTACCTCGATATACGGTCACGGCTGTCTAGATGTATGAGGGTTTATCTACAAGCCATCAGTCTCTTATGGTCAAGAACAAGCCTAGTGTCTCAATCTCAAACAAGTAATAATAGTCACAAGATGTTAGACCATCAGATATTCAATAGTAAGACGTCCCATACATTTCATATACAGATGATCATGAAGCTAGTCGTACAAAATGCGAGGACTAGCAAGAGTTTCAGTCATACATGATCAACCCTAGGATTTGTTAATCATGTTACAGCCCTTAGGCATACAAGAAAAACATAAGTATTCAACACGAGCTAACACTTGCTCGGCGGCTAAACGCCTCAAAAGAATAATTTTACAATTAGAGTGGAAGAGAAAAATAAACACGCTCGTTGCCAGGGTTTCTTCTAGTGTTCACCATCTAGCTGGAAGGCAGGGAGATCCTCGGGAGCTACTTCGAAATCTAGCCATACAAAACCAGCTGGATCAGACCCCAGAAAGAGCAAGTGCCACAAGGGAGGCTTCACTTAAGAACTAAAACTAGCATATTAGCACATAAAGACATAAATGAATAACAAAAGACACAAGTTAGAGAAAACATGGTGATAAACGATAAGATAACTAAAGGACTATTTCAGTAACCAAGTTACAACCCGTAAACCAAACAAGGACCGGGATTGTAACCCTTCATCTGAATAGAACTTAGTCTCTAACCAATTATCGATAACGTAAAGCATAAACAAGCATGTCCTAAGATAGCCATGTACTGGATCTAGGCAAGACTAGACAAGATAGGACTCCATCCATTATTCACGGCCAAGCAAAGAGTACAGCTTGATACTTTAACTAACTAGGGTTATCACAAACCTAGTTACTAGCAAGATGCAATGAGATATTTCCACAGTCACAAGCCCTGCAGCTATCCCGTTATCCTTCCGTGTAATGACCCGCTCCGTCCTAGTGGAACGCCGATTCAAACGGTAAGTGCAATGACTCAAACGAGCCGTCGACTCGAAGAGTTAGCATCGACCCGATGAAGAATCGATGGAAGACTTACATTGGCCCATCGAAGGGAATCCAGACTTAGACTTTCAAAGGCGCGCTCGGAGTATCGCTCGGCCGACGCGAACATCGCTAAGGTGGGTGGCTCCGATGAACCCGTTTTTGCTTAGCCTAGACACTTAATAATACAGACACTATTGCTAGAATCGCTAGGCGATAACACCGCGCATGCTAATAAATGACTCAACGCCCCTTGCTAAGAGAATAATCCCATCTTGTATGCTTGTATAGAATATGGAAAAGAACTTGGAAAATGTGAGAACTCTCGCACTGCACTCCACGCTCGTGCTAAGGCACAAGCTTACACTCAAGTTCCTTATGCGTTCAACAATGAAGCAATGAATGGTTTACAACAATGAAACGGGAAGACTATCGACATAGTCATTCCGAGTAGAGTATAGCAACATTGGAAGACTTCAGGACCGATGGGTCGCCAAGGCGACTCCCGCACGGGGAGTTGCATAATGAATGAATGAACGAATAAGTGAATGAATGAATCAACGAATGAATGAATGAATATGTGAATGAATCAATGAACGAACGAACAAGTGAAAGAAAGAAAAGAAAAAAATGAATAAAAGATAGGAAAGAAAGGAATGGTTAGCGACAGGTATGACGGCGACGTGCATCGGGGCTCGCTACCCGCGCTGTACGGACGCCACCGCCAACCTGGTCGATAACGCATCATGGCTCACAGACATCCTACGGCTCAGGGACAAGCCGTTAAGTTAAAATGACAAGACAATACGAAATGATCGTGAACAATCCACTCGTATACGGGAGGTAGAAGTAATAAGGGATTCCAAGGGCAACGATCGACGATATCGTGGCCGGCCTAGGCGGAATCATGGCTTACGGGCTGCTTGGATGTGGGCTCGGACATTCCAAGTAGACGTAAGTGCGGGGTATTTCAAAAGACTATCAAGGTGTACCAGCCATCACGCTATTATAGGTGAGAATGCCAAAGGAGAATATGTCCAAATTGGCTTGTAATGCCAGTGACCGGTGCATATAGATTAAGTAGGCTTTGCTGGTGGCAATCCGCGTGCAAGTCCTTGCATTGAAACAAAGTAGTCTAAGTTAACTGAATGAAGCGCCTTCTGAACAGGCTTGAATATAAAACACCAAATGATCGAGAGTGCTTCGTGCAAATGAGTCAGAAAACACGCCTACGACGCGCTAGGACCTGAGGCAGGGACACGCCCTTGGCATTGAATGTTTACGTGAATTGCGTTAAGTTATTACATATGAATTGTTGCCTAACATGGTTTACTTTGGACAGGGAAGACCGGACGGTAAGTATGGGTAAGTCCTGCATGTATTTCCATGCAACCACTTGAAATCGGTAACATGAGATAGGTTATGAAATATGCCATGAAACTGATCCTAAGACAAGATTAGAAAGACAACGAATGATAGACGGTGCACAAAAGTAAATAGAACGTGTTTGGTAATGATAGCATTGTGGGCGAGCTAGCCTCCCCACCAGTGCATAACAATGTACTGATAACCCCTCAGTTCGCTTGCAGGATGCAGGAGATGTCGTCGGGTGCGGAGCTTCCCTCGAATGTGCTAAGGCGCGGAGCTATCTCTGGAGTCTTGGAGCGTTGCAAGGAGATGAAGCACCATATACAGGACATAATGTATCGGAATATCGCCATAAATCATTTTATGTTGTAAGCCACTTGGCACGCCGTTTATGTTTCAGAGAGAGAGAGCTTGAGAAACTTGTAAACTCGGCCCAGCGCCGCTTGTAAACTTCTTGAAAATCAATAAAGAGTTTGAATTCGCTTCAACTTGTGTTCATTTACTTTCCGCTGCAAACGGGGACACTCTGTGCGACCCTGTGGCCTAGCTCAAATCGGCCGTTTCTGGAGATTAGCCTTGCACGGGTGCAACCTAGGCCCGTGCGGCATCACGCCTTAGCGAGAACGATTGCTCCTACGGGAACGGGACGTGACAGATTGGTATCAGAGCACGGCTTTACGTCCTTGGACTTTATTTCGATTTTCTCAGTTTTGAAAGCTCGTTTGGAAACAAAAGAAGTATACGCTCTCTCTCGTTGTGCCTTGGGATGTTCCATGCAATAAGTCTAATATTTTCAAAAGCTCGTACGAGTACTCGGTTGAACGGGATCGATAGGCAAAGGCCTTTCTGCCAAACTACGACGGACTTGAGTTGGAAGGAACCAGTGCTAAAAGTTAGCAAACGCAGTGCATGCTTGAATAACCTTACGCTGACAATAACGAACGAGTACACGAGACCGAAGTATAGTTCGAGCGGGATGCTTATGCACACAGCCTTTGGCTAAGTGGTGTCGAGTATCGTGCACCTAGACCTTCTGGTGCGAACGAGTTTGCGAGCGAGATCGACTATCGCTCGAACGAGAATAAGTGAGACTTAGAATGTACGTTGATAGAAACGTTGCCTGACCAACGCTAAAACAAACACGGGAAATAGATCTTAGACTTGG
This sequence comes from Iris pallida, assembly GCA_029216955.1. NCBI lineage: Eukaryota > Viridiplantae > Streptophyta > Magnoliopsida > Asparagales > Iridaceae > Iris > Iris pallida. The sequence continues at coordinate 53,829 of JANAVB010038833.1, forward strand.
AGGAACGAGCGAACGCACAATTGAACATGTTGATTGTGAGTCGAATAACCTTTTGAGGATTTGTAGAATGACTTGACCCCGAGTGGTGTATGTGATAGCTTCGAAGGAGAATAAGAGAGAGTATCGACGACTAGTCGAGTGGCTCGAACCCTAAGTGGTGTATGGACATTATAGAAATTGTTCGAGCGAGACTAAAAGATTTACGGATAGAACGAGTATGTCGGCAAGTGATGATATCGCGCAAAGTCGTAGAACGAGTAACGCTTAGTTGGTTGCAACTTTGGGAGTCTCAAACGAGATGTTGTTCGGACAAATTAAGAATGCGTAATGCAACGGTTAAATGGAGATTCGAAACGATAAAATAAAATGGATATCTTGGTCGAAGAAACTTAGGGGATCGTGCATGCGATTTTAATTTAGTTGAATGGATTGAAACTTGAGTTAAGGTGAAATACTCATAGACGAGATCGAGGATAGCACGATCGGAAGATAGCGTGAATGGAAAACGTTGATTCGAAGATACGAAAATGACTAAGAAATTGGAATTGATGTTGCTCGATGACGAATTAGCATGAGACGATGCGAATTAAGGAATTAAGTTTCACGACTCAGAATTCGTTGCAAAAGGAAGATCGTCAGGTTATGTACATCATCGATGGTATTGAGGCGTATCAAAGATCGATGTACGATAACTCTGGGGTACTCTGATTCGATGAATGATGATCGTGTTAGAAGTTATTATTTCAAAGGATGCTATGTTGGAGATTTTGATAGGAATGAACGTTTGGATGAAGAAGGGAAGTGACTTGATTGTTCGTGATAACCACAACGACAACGATCTTGTCTTGCGCGAACGCAACTCTAGTCTCGCACATGCGTCATGTCGGATTTGGGATGATCGTTCCGCGTGAGCGTTGGCATGGTGATTCATGTCCAGCGGGAATGGTTGAACTCGAAATATCATGACATGGCAATTTTGATTGCTTCGACTTGTGGTTTGAAGCGAAGGCGAATTTGAGGATTGATCGGACTTATGATGGACGACTAAGTAAAGTTGAGGATTGAGTAGACCCAATTTGCGTATCGAAAATGAGTAAGTCTAGACTCAACGCAAGAGTTACGTCCCGATGAGGACGATTATTCCGCGGGAATGTTGACATGGTGATTCATGTCCGCCGAGGATAATCAGACTTGCGTGAGATCGGGGCGCGACATATTGCAAGGCTAGACGACCTTGTGTTCGACTACGTGGATTGGATAGGATGGATAGGCGAATTGTATCAAACATACATGAGGAGATAGACTACGATAATTGCTAGTGTGGAAATACAATAATAACATGTCGAGGATTTGGTTGAGGACAACCTATCGTAGGATGACTTTCCTAAACCAGCTCGGACTTGGAGCTGAGAATGTCTCGATGTGAATAGGGTGAACGCTGCTCGATGTTTAGAAATTTGAGTGAAGCGAACTTGGGTATAAACTCCCGTACAAACGAACAAATGGTTTGACCATAGGACTTGGGACGAGCGTCGTGCGATGACCTTGCATGATGAACCGTGAACTTGACTGGTAACTATGACCTTGTGAGATGACCTAGCGGATAGGCAGACGACCCTATGTCGAGTGATTGAACCCGTGTGACTGACATTTACAGTATCGTCGGGATGAACGATAGACTTGGTGTCACGCCCCAGAACCAGAATACTGGCAAGTAGGGACGGACCAGGCTAGCTACGTATACCAAAGTACTCCAGTACACCGAAATAACGTATAAGCTGTATAGATGGGGGTTACTACTACAAGCCAACAGTCGATCCTAGGTCAAGCAATCCTATGTATCTCAATCACAGGCAGTAAACAATGTACAAGAAGTAAGATCAACTGGAATATAAAATAGTAAAGCGTCCCAAACTATCATATATCAATGACCATGAAGCTAGTAATACAGAGTGAAGACTAGCTAGAGTAATAGTCATACATGATAAGCTCTAGCTATAGTCTAGAATACGCAAATCGTATTTAGGCCCGTAGGCTAAATGTCAAGTCCAAAACACGAGCTAAACACGTGCTCGGAGGCTAAACGCCACAAAAGAATAATGTACATGACTAGTGGGAGAATGAAATAGAAAACCCACTAAGGTACTCTGGTGCTCTGGGTAACCACCAACGAGTGGAAGGTACGGAAGATCCTCCGGGCTCCTCTATCAGATCTGGCCAAACAAAACCAGTGGGGTCAGACCCCCAATAGCAAGTACCACAAAGGAAGCCAAACTATAAACTAAAACCAGCATGCAAATCATAGCAACGGATAGAGACAGAAATAAGTAAAAGCAAATCGAGACTCGTGTGCTACCAATGCACTTATCCCGAGAATAGAAAAAATAATAAGTAAAGCAACATGTAGCATAAAGTAAAGGACATGTGTCATAATGTAAACTGTGTACATGTAAGAAAAAGGAAGAATGTGAACCTGAAAGATCAACTAGACATGTGAGCATGTTAAGTAGACGGGACATGTGAGCATGTTACATAACTGGAGTATGTGAGCATATTAGATAACTGGAGCATGTGAGATAACTGGAACATGTGCACATGTAGGGTAACTGAGACATGTGAGCATGTAAGGTAACTGAGACATGTGAGCATGTGAGATACTATATAGAACGACAAATGATAAGATGACTTAGGAACTATTCCGAAACCCAAGTTACAACCCGTAAACCAAACAAGGACCGAGGTTGTAACCCTTCTCCTGAACAGAACTTTAGTATCTAATCATTTACCGGCAAAAGTAAAGCATAAACAAAGATGTACTGAAAATAAACAAATCCGGACACTGCCTAGACAAACTAGACTAGAATGGACTCCATACAATAGTCACGGCCAAGCAATGAGTACGGCTTTATACATTAGCTAACTAGGGTTGTCACAATCCTAATTACTCACAAATGCAAGTCTGAGAATTCCAAGTCCAACACCTGCCTGCTACTACCTGAATGGTCCAAGCCAAAGGAGCAATGGTAATAGTGGATACATCGTCCAAGAGACAAATGTATCCTATAGTAGTGGTACATCGCCCGGGAGACAAATGTACCACTAAGACATATAATAATGGGTACCTCGCCCATGAGACAAATGTACCCGGTGCAACACTCGACTGTGCGCTGGAAGTGTGCTCATCATGACAGATAGCTCCAAATCCCAAGAATATATATATAATGCCAAGACCAAAGGGGCAACAGGTAACTGGAAAATTCTCAATGATCTAAGTAATCAAGCTAGTTGTTTAGTCCTTAACATTTTCTTACTGGATTCCGGGTGTGGCATTCCGCAGAATCCATCCTAGACATGAGACATGCAAGATTAGACAAAAGCAAGAATGTGCACCATAACAAGCCACAACAAAAATATATAATAAACAAGAAGCTAGGAGTGCGCTACGACGAGCCACTATAGGGAGTGCGCCATGACAGGCCACTATCATGTAAGCAAAGAAAGACATGTACAAGAGTGCACCACGACGGGTCACTATCTAGTAAGCAAAAAAGACATGTAAGAAAAGTGCGCCACGACGGACCACTATCATGTAAGCAAAGAAGACATGTAACAATTATCATAGTTTGTAAGAAAGAATCTATCAAAAAGACATATCATGGCATGTGGGAAACAATAATTAAAGCTAAGTACATTTCATAGAAAAATGATTGAACATGTGCTAGTGTCAAGTGTATATAAGGTGTACAATCATTCTCTAACTATGCAAGATCATCTTATCATGTTAAGAATTCATTACAATCGAAGAAAATATCAAAAACGGACAAAACAGACAAAAACAGGCAAAAACAGACAAAAACAGCTTTTTTTTTCACAGCAAGTTTTGTGATGCAAGTTCGGATTTTCCGACGGATTTTCGCGGATTCTCGACGGATTTTTCAAAGTGTCACAGCAAGTTTTGTGATGCAAGTTCGGATTTTCCGACGAATTTCCGCGGATTTCCGACGGATTTTTCGAACCGTCACAGAAAGTTGATTCTTGAAAACTCAAAACTTGTTTCGACCATAAAAACTTTGTTTTAATTCGAAATTCGAATTTTCAAAAGTCAAAATCGCATGAAATTTAATTCCCTACAATATTGGAGTATTAGTTTTCAGAAATTCAAAGATTTGATTGATCAATACCTCAAAATACTCCAAAAAGGTTCTCGGGAACAGAAATGAGTTCTGATATCCACCAAACTCAAAATCTATGTATACAACCTTGGTGAGGGCCTCATATATGCATATGTGACCAAGATCCATGATGGTAACACCAATATCACTCTTGATACCGAGTTTTCTACTAAGTCAATATTAGATTTTAACAGAAAATCAAAACCTAGTTCGAACCAAATTTAGAAACATACATATAGATGAGAATCACAAGGAAAACATTCTTAACAAAATGAGTTTAGAACAATTCTAAGCATTTTAATACCAAGGAAAACAAAAATGACAACAAAAACAATATTGTTCATGAATTTGGCAAGATGTACTTGCATAGGTTAAGCTCCAAGCCTAATCTTCTACTCCATCACCAAGAGGAGCACGAAACCACACTCAAGGCCTTAAGGCCAAGCTCTTGGCAAGCTCCAAGGGGGAGAGAAGGGAAGAAGAAATGAAAAAAGACTGAAGAGAATGAAAAGAGAGAGGAGAGAGAAAGTGAAATGGTATATATAGAAGGGGGAATTAATCTTAGCCGTTGGATCATGATCCATGTGAAAGTCTAGGTCAATCATGGCCATCCCAACAAAACCAAATATCCAATGGGTAATAGGGTGCATCTACACTATTCACGAAAATATCTAAACACTATTCATCAAAATATCCAAAACACTATTCACGAAAATATCGGAAACACTATACATGAAAATATCTGAAACCGAAAATATCTAAAATGTAGAAAATCTGTCTGGACGGTATGCCATCGGTATACTCCGGTATACTGGCGGTATGTCAGCCAAGGAAAAATCTATAAGTTAGAAAAAATTTTAAAGCATTACGAAAACCAAGATAATACGAAATACACTACAAAATATGTATCCGTATATAAATACCGATACTGTGAGACGAGTCTCACAACTCTCCACAACTTAAAAATAAATTACGTCCTCGGAATTTCCTAAATCTAGTCAAGCATGAAAACCAAACTAAAGAGCTGAAAAATCATATCGATCAAAACAAAGCATGGCATGTTGGTAAGATAAAGACAACAGTAATATAAGTAAATGCGTAAGCAGTAACACAACCACAATCAAAAAGGGATGGAGGCATATGAATAAATATGTCTCCTGAGTCAGTTGAGTAGGGACCCGCCTCGCTGGCCTACGCTGACTCCACAACTTAGATAAAAGTCAATTCTCAAAATAAGCCGGTACCAATGACTTAATCCAAGGCATGACTCTACCTAGGACGTATCTTCGTAGTCGAGACACGTGATAGATATCATGTATCTCAAGATACGAAGACAGAAGAGTGAGACGAGAAACTCGCCAAATATGCGTAACCCAAGAGATAAATTAGAATGGAAGAAGAATAGGACAATACCTACAACACAATCGCCCTCGGCCAAAACCTGCTCTAACATACCAAACTCTGTCTGCCTACGTCTCGGAACTGCTGCTCTGACCTCCTGCTGCTGAACCGGTACTTGAGCCATATACTGCTGGACTGCCGGGGTAGCCGGTGAAGCTGGACTCTAGCAGGACTGACCCTGCTGGCTGATCAGGCTGAACTGACACCTCTGCCCTTGGGTTATCTCTGAACTCTGCCCCTGAATGTTGAGACTGATCCTCCATAACTGGCCTAACAGAAGATTGCTGAATGCCATCGGCACAACCCAAACAAGATAATCGGAAGGATTAAGAACCGTGCCCTTGAAAGTTAAAGGACACAAGGATTAAATCGAGAGAACAAGAAAGATCAACGATCAAGGCAGATATCAGGTCAAAGGATCAGAGATATAGAATAACACGAAGGATATCAATAAAGGAGAATTGTGACTGAGATTTCTAAACATCAGTAACCCCCACATATCTGATAAATCAGACCTGCATGGGCCACCACTAAAACCTATGTCACGTCCCAGAACCAGAATACTGGCAAGTAGGGACGGACCAGGCCAGCTACGTATATCAAAGTACTCCAGTACTCCGAAATAACATATAAGCTGTATATATGGGGGTTACTACTACAAGCCAACAGTCGATCCTAGGTCAAGCAATCCTAGGTATCTCAATCACAAGCAGTAAACAATGTACAAGAAGTTAGATCAACTGTAATATAAAATAGTAAAGCGTCCCAAACTATCATATATCATTGATCATGAAGCTAGTAATACAGAGTGAAGACTAGCAAGAGTAATAGTCATACATGATAAGCTCTAGCTATAGTCTAGAATACGCAAATAATGTTTAGGCCCGTAGGCTAAATGTCAAGTCCAAAACACGAGCTAAACACGTGCTCAGAGGCTAAACACCACAAAAGAAGAATGTACATAACTAGTGGGAGAATGAAATAGAAAACCCACTAAGGTACTCTGGTGCTCTGGGAAATCACCAACGAGTGCAAGGTACGGAAGATCCTCCGGGCTCCTCTATCAGATCTGGCCAAACAAAACCAGTGGGGTCAGACCCCCAATAGCAAGTACCACAAAGGAAGCCAAACTATGAACTAAAACCAGCATGCAAATCATAGCAACGGATAGAGACAGAAATAAGTAAAAGCAAATCGAGACTCGTGCGCTACCAATGCACTTATCCCGAGAATAGAAAAGACAATTAGTAAAGCAACATGTAGCATAAAGTAAAGGACATGTGACATAATGTAAACTGTGTACATGTAAGAAAAAGGAAGAATGTGAACATGAAAGATCAACTAGACATGTGAGCATGTTAAGTAGACGGGACATGTGAGCATGTTAGATAACTGGAGCATGTGAGCATATTAGATAACTGGAGCATGTGAGATAACTGGAACATATGAACATGTAGGATAACTGAGACATGTGAGCATGTAAGGTAACTGAGACATGTGAGCATGTGAGATACTATATAGAACGACAAATGATAGGATGACTTAGGAACTATTCCGAAACCCAAGTTACAACCCGTAAACCAAACAAGGACCGGGGTTGTAACCCTTCTCCTGAACAGAACTTTAGTATCTAATCATTTACCGGCAAAAGTAAAGCATAAACAAAGATGTACTGAAAATAAATAAATTCGGACACTGCCTAGACAAACTAGACTAGACTGGACTCCATACAATAGTCACGGCCAAGCAATAAGTACGGTTTTATACATTAGCTAACTAGGGTTGTCACAATCCTAATTACTCACAAATGCAAGTCTGAGAATTCCAAGTCCAGCACCTGCCTGCTACTACCTGAATGGTCCAAGCCAAAGGAGCAATGGTAATAATGGATACATCGCCCAGGAGACAAATGTATCCTATAGTAATGGTACATCGCCCGGGAGACAAATGTACCACTAAGACATATAATAATGGGTACATCGCCCAGGAGACAAATGTACCCGGTGCAACACTCGACGGTGCACTGGAAGTGTGCTCATCATGACAGATAGCTCCAAATCCCAAGAATATATATATATAATGCCAAGACCAAAGGGACAACAGGTAACTGGAAATTCTCAATGATCTAAGTAATCAAGCTAGTTGTTTAGTCCTTAACATTTTCTTATTGGATTCCGGGTGTGGCATTCCGCAGAATCCATCCTAGACATGAGACATGCAAGACTGGACAAAAGCAAGAATGTGCACCAAAAAGCCACAACAACAAAATATAATAAACAAGAAGCTAGGAGTGCGCTACGACGAGCCACTATAGGGAGTGCGCCATGACAGGCCACTATCATGTAAGCAAAAAAAGACATGTACAAGAGTGCACCACGACGGGTCATTATCTTGTAAGCAAAGAAGACATGTAAAAAGAGTACGTCACGACGGACCACTATCATGTAAGCAAAGAAGACATGTAACAATTATCATAGCTTGTAAGAAAGAATCTATCAAAAAGACATATCATGGCATGTGGGAAACAATAATTAAAGCTAAGTACATTTCATAGAAAAATGATTGAACATGTGCTAGTGTCAAGTGTATATAGGGTGTACAATCATTCTCTAACTATGCAAGATCATCTTATCATGTTAAGAATTCATTACAATCGAAGAAAATATCAAAAACGGACAAAAACGGGCAGAAACGAACAAAAACAGACAAAAACAGCCTTACCGGATTATTCGGCAGATTACTGCGGATTACCGACGGAGTTTTCGAAGTGTCACAGCAAATTTTGTGGTGCAAGTTCGGATTTTCCGACGGATTTCCGCGAATTTTCCGAACCGTCACAGAAAGTTGATTCTTGAAAACTCAAAACTTGTTTCGACCATAAAAACTTCGTTTTAAATTGAAATTCGGATTTTAAAAAGTCAAAATCGCATGAAATTTAATTCCCTACAACATGGGAGTATTAGTTTTCACAAATTCAAAGATTTGATAGATCAATACCTCAAAATCCTCCAAAAAGGTTCTCAGGAACCGAAACGAGTTCCGATTTCCACCAAACTCAAAATCTATGTATACAAGCTTGGTTAGGGCCTCATATATGCATATGTGACCAAGATCCATGATGGTAACACCAGTATCACTCTTGATACCGAGTTTTCTACTAAGTCAATATTAGATTTTAACAGAAAATCAAAACCTAGTTCGAACCAAATTTAGAAACATACATATAGATGAGAATCACAAGGAAAACATTCTTAACAAAATGAGTTTAGAACAATTCTAAGCATTTTAATACCAAGGAAAACAAAAATGACAACAAAAACAATATTGTTCATGAATTTGGCAAGATGTACTTGCATAGGTTAAGCTCCAAGCCTAATCTTCTACTCCACCACCAAGAGGGGCACGAAACCATACTCAAGGCCTCAAGGCCAAGCTCTTGGCAAGCTCCAAGGGGGAGAGAAGGGAAGAAGAAATAAAAATAGAGTGAAGAGAATGAAAAGAGAGATGAGAGAGAAAGTGAAATGGTATATATAGAAGGAAAAATTAATCTTAGCCGTTGGATCATGATCCATGTGAAAGTCTAGGTCAATCATGGTCATCCAAACAAAACCAAATATCCAATGGGTAATAGGGTGCATCTACACTATTCACGAAAATATCTAAACACTATTCATCAAAATATCCAAAACACTATTCACGAAAATATCGGAAACACTATTCATGAAAATATATGAAACCGAAAATATCTAAAATGTGGAAAATCTGTCTGGACAGTATGCCGTCGGTATACTCCGGTATACTGGCGGTATGCCGGCCAAGAAAAAATCTATAAGTTAGGAAATTTTCTAAAGTAATACGAAAACCAAGAAAATACGAAATACACTACAAAATACGTATCCGTATATAAATATCGATACTGTGAGACGAGTCTCACACTTGGGGCAACAAGACTTAGAGTAGGACGGGGAATTGGGAGCGTGCGTGAACGACAACGAGATTTGCCTCAAATGAAGTGAATGAATGAAATCGACATTGCACAAGTAAAGTTGGGATAACGAATTGAATCATTGATAGGAAGACATACTCGATCATAGTGCAATACTTGGTCTCGAATCGGACGGGAATTACTTAGACTTGGTCGACTCCGCTAAAGAGAAATCATATTGATTTCGTAGACAGGAACGCTTGAGAAGCGAATCGGATCATCTCGAGGACCGAGATAAACGATAGTGAGACCCACATGACTTCGATTTTAATCGAAGTAAAAGTAAAACGATCGGCAAAATCGAAACTATCACGAGTAGCTTGTCCGACTTCGCTAATCGCTAAGCTTGATTGAAATATACATATTTGGGGGACGTCTTGAATATGTGCACGATCCAAACTCAGCGATATGATGAACTCGAATGCAGCTGCAAAAGTGGGTGTTGAGATGCGCATGAACGAATGAGTGAGTTAGCCTCAGCCTACGACTCTCGTGTTTGATGAATGACAACGCACCTCGTGCGACCATTTCAGTCCCATGAGACGACGCGATAGCAACCAAGTCGAAGAAGCACGACGATTGAATAAGTACCATCAACTCTAAAATGAGTAAAAGTCATTCAATAAAATTGCCCAAACGTATGCGACACGAAACTTAGAAAGGTACCGAGTGTAGTTCGATGCCATCGAATAATAAAGCCATTCGATAGAGATTTTATAAGATACACACACGACATGAGTTAAGGAATGGTAGGATGACCTGTACTCAGGAAGTCTTGAGGACGAGACTTGTTTTGAGTGGTGTATTATGTAATGACCCGCTCCGCCCTAGCGGAACGCCGATTCAAACGACAAGTGCAACGACTCAAACGAGCCGTCGACTCGAAGAGTTAGCATCGACCCGATGAAGAATCGATGCGAGACTTACATTGGCCCATCGAAGGGAATCCAGACTTAGACTTTCAAAGGCGCGCTCGGGGTATCGCTCGGCCGACGCGAACATCGCTAAGGTGGGTGGCTCCGATGAACCCGTCTTTGCTTAGCCTAGACACTTAATAATACAGACACTATTACTAGAATCGCTAGGCGATAACACCTCGCATGCTAATAAATGACTCAATGCACCTAGCTAAGGAAATAATTCCATCTTGTATGCTTGTATAGAATATGGAAAAAAAATTGAAAAAATGTGAGAACTCTCGCATCGCACTCCACGCTCGTGCTAAGGCACAAGCTTACATTCAAGTTTCTTATGCGTTCAACAATGAAGCAATGAATGGTTTACAACAATGAAACGGGAAGACTATCGACATAGTCGTTCCGAGTAGAGTATAGCAACATTGGAAGACTTCGGGACCGATGGGTCGCCAAGGCGACTCCCGCACGGGGAGTTGCATAATGAATGAATGAACGAATAAGTGAATGAATGAATCAACGAATGAATGAATGAATATGTGAATGAATCAATGAACGAACGAACAAGTGAAAGAAAGAAAAGAAAGAATGAATAAAAGATAAGAAAGAAAGGAATGGTTAGCGACAGGTATGACGGGGACGTGCATCGGGGCTCGCTACCCGCGCTGCACAGACGCCGCCGCCAACCTGGTCGATAACGCATCATGGCTCACAGACAGCCTACGGCTCAGGGACAAGCCGTTAAGTTAAAATGACAAGACAATACGAAATGGTCGTGGACAATCCACTCGTATACGGGAGGTAGGAGTAATAAGGGATTCCAAGGGCAACGATCGACGATATCGTGGCCGGCCTAGGCGGAATCATGGCTTACGGGCTGCTTGGGTGTGGGCTCAGACATTTCAAAGTAGACGTAAGTGCGGGGTATTTTAAAAGACTATCAAGGTGTACCAGCCATCACGCTATGATAGGTGAGAATGGCAAAGGAGAATATGTCCAAATTGGCTTGTGATGCCAGCGACCGGTGCATATAGATTAAGTGGGCTTTGCTGGTGGCAATCCACGTGCAAGTCCTTGCATTGAAACAAAGTAGTCTAAGTTAACTAAATGAAGCACCTTCTGAACAGGCTTGAATATAACACACCAAATGATCGAGAGTACTTTGTGCAAATGAGTTAGAAAACACGCCTACGACGCGCTAGGACCTGAGGCAGGGACACGCCCTTGACATTGAATGTTTACGTGAATTGCGTTAAGTTATTACATATGAATTGTTGCCTAACATTGTTTACTTTGGACAGGGAAGATCGGACGGTAAGTATAGGTAAGTCGTGCATGTATTTCCATGCAACCACTTGAAATCGGTAACACGAGATAGGTTATGAAATATGCCATGAAACTGATCCTAAGGCAAGATTAGAAAGACAATGAATGATAGACGGCGCACAAAAGTAAATAGAACGTGTTTGGTAGCATTGTGGACGAGCTAGCCTCCCCACCAGTGCATAACAATGTACTGATAACCCCACAGTTCGCTTGCAGGATGTAGGAGATGTCGTCGGGTGCGGAGCTTCCCTCGAACGTGCTAAGGCGTAGAGCTATCTCTGGAGCCTTGGAGCGTTGCAAAGAGCTGAAGCACCATATAAAGGACATAATGAATCGGAACATCGCCATAAATCATTCCATGTTGTAAGCCACTTGGCACGCCTTTTATGTTTCAGAGAGAGAGAGCTTGAGAGACTTGTAAACTCGGCCCAGCGCCGCTTGTAAACTTCTTGAAAATCAATAAAGAGTTTGAATTCGCTTCAACTTGTGTTCATTTACTTTCCGCTGCAAACGGGGACACTCTGTGCGACTCTATAGTCTAGCTCAAATCGGCCGTTTCTGGAGATTAGCCTTGCACGGGCGCAACCCAGGCCCGTGCCGCATCACGCCTTAGCGAGAATGATCGCTCCTACGGGAGCGGGACGTGACATTCCGCAGGTTGAGAGTTGTATTAGGTGGATACATCGCCCAGGAGACAAATGTATCCCATGGTGACTTGGGGGTGCAACACATGATAGTGTGCTGAAAATGTGCCCTACTCGACGGCAGGCAACAAGTCCAATTAAAGCGTCCAGATAACGGGATCGCCTGTGACTGGGAAATCTTTTTATGAACTACTTGATCAATCTAGTCATTAACCTAGTCAAATTCAGTATGAATCCCTGACCGTGGTAACCAGGAATCCATGTCCTAGACATGATGCAAGACGTGACATGTAGCTTATATAAGCACAAATACCCACGATGTCAAGGCAAGAGTTACTTAGCAAGTCAAGATAGCCGTCGCAACAGCATATCAAGATTACCATGCTAGGTTACTTATCAAGTCAAGAGTGCGTCACAACGGACCACCATCAAGAGTATCATGTCAAGTTACTTGTCAAGAGTGCACCACGATGGGTCACTCTCAAGAATTATCATGTTACTTGTTAATTGTCAAGATTGCTTGTCAGGAGTGCGCCTCGACGGGCCACAATCCAGATTTTCATGTCGCGTTCATGCCAACATCAATACTGGCAAGTCATGCTATGCTCAACAAGTTATCGAGTCGAGTTGTCACAAGATAGGTCAAGTACAAGTCACATGCAAGATCACAGGCATATACAACGAGAACTAGAATAACATGCATGGGGCAAGGGGCAAGGGGTATCATGGCAACAAGTGGCGATGGTCAAGTGGCGCCCGAGAAATGACAGGTGGCACCAAGGGGGACAGGGGGCGCCTAAGTTAGGTTGCGCCTGACAGAGCGGCGCGAGGTCGTGTTGCACCTGACTGGGTGCGCCATGTCAGGTTGCGCCTGACTGGGGTGCGCCATGTCAGGTTGCGCCAGGGCCCAAGGGGGCGCTGGGCTAGGTTGTGCCAGGCCAAAGGCGGCGCTGGCCTAAGTTGCGCCAGACTGAGCTGCGCGAGGTCGGGTTGCGCCTGACTCAGGTTGCGCCAAGCTAGTTTGCGCCAGAACCCGCGCAACCTGATGGTGCGGCACTAAAAGTGCGCGCAACCACTGCTCATCTTCTCTAACCAGCATAAAAATGCTTGGTTGGACCCATGAACTTCAAAAGTCCATAATTCTCTCAAAATAAATCGAAATCTAACTTTTCAAAAGTCAAAATTGGGTAGAACGAAATTTTCTACAACATGAAGCAACTAGTTTTTGAAAATACCAAGTTTTAGTAGATCAAAACCAAGAAGAATTAGAAAAGATCAAAACTTAGATCTACAAAAATCCATCCATCAAACCCAAAAATGTTAAGTTCTAAAGAGGCTTAGAATCAAGTAAGAAAGAGAATAGAACAATAAAACTTGAGATCCATCATGAAGCAAGTTGCACTTGCCTAGGGCTTGGTAGGTGGGAGGAGTAATGGAGAAGAAGAAGAGTTAATGGAAAATAAATGGAGGAGAGAGAGTGGAGTTGACTTATATAGTAAGCCTCACCATCTGAAACCAAACCAAAATAAACCAAGCTAGCTAAACCAAGTCAAATTGAACAAAACCAAATCAAATAAACCAAGTCAAGATTAAACCATGACCAAACCAAGCCATGCTAGACAAGTCAAAATACTGGTCGGGAATCCGTAAACGTATACTGGAAATACGTATAACGAAAAACGGAAGTGACATAGTCTGCAGGACTTGTGACTGTGGAAACATCTCATTGCATCTTGTTAGTAACTAGGCTTGTGAAAACCCAAGTTAGCTAATGATAGGAAGCCGTAGGACTTGATTGGTCGCGCCTGAATGATTGTCTCATGATTAACATGGAAATTATATTCCATCTCTTATTTTCTTAATGCAAGCTAATATGTTCTTTGAAGCATGTCTTTTGTGTTATTTAATTATGTTTTTTTATTCCGTTTTCCTAAGTGGAGTCTCCCTTGTGGCACTTGCTCTTTCTAGGGTCTGACTCAGCTGGTTTTGTATGGCCAGATTTCGGAGTAGCACCCGAGGATCTACCTGTCTTTTAGCCAGATGGTGAACACCAGACGTAACCGTAGTAACGAGTGGATTTTCTTATTTTGCTTTCTCACTCTATTGTAAATTATTCTTTTGAGGGGTTTAGCAGCCGAGCACGTGTTAGCTCGTGTTAAAACTTTATTTCTGTCTGTCTAAGGGTTGTAACATGATTGACAAATTCTAGGGTTGATCATGTATGACTTAACTCGTGCTAGTCCTTGCATTTGTATGACTAGCTTCATGATCATCTAAATATGTAATATTTGGGATGCCTTACTTTGTATGTCTGATGATCTAACATCTTGTAACAATTATTTGCTTGATTGAAATTGAGACACTAAGCTTGTTCTTGACCATAAGAGACTGTTGGCTTGTAGATAAATCCTCATGCATCTAGACAGCCCACTACTAAAATATCATCAAATAGCGACGTAATATAGCGACGGCAAGAAATTACGTCGCCAGTAGCGACATCCTTATAAACACGTCGCAAAACGTCGCTTGGCGACATCCTTATAAACACGTCGCAAAACGTCGCTGACTAGCGACGTTCTGCGACAGGAGTATCCTACGCCGCTGAATAGCGACGTTCAGCGACATATTATAAGTATATATCGCCATGGTTGCGACGTTTAGCGACGTCAACACGTGACGTCGCTAAGTTATTTTACTTAGGGCACGCCGCTGCCTTCTTTCCCCCTCACTCTCACTCGAAAACCCGAAAATTCTAATTTCCCCCCCCCACCCCCCGACGACTCCCTCCCCCTCTGTCAGTGCCCTCCCCCCCCCCCCCCCCCCCCCCCCGGCGACCCTCCCCCCCCGGCGACTCCCTCCCCCCCCCCCCCCGGCGACTCCCTCCCCCTCCGGCGAGCTCCTCCTCCTCGAGATCCTCCTCCTCGAGCTCCTCCTCCCCCAATCCGAGCTCCTCCTCCTCTTCCTCAGGTAAACCCTAACCTAACTCCTCTCCTTCCTCCTCCTCCTCTCCCACGGACACACACACACACACACACGGACACACACACACACACACACACACATACACACACGGACACTGACACACACACACACAGACACAGACACACACACATACACACGCGGACACGGACACACACACACACACACACACACATACACACATAGATACAGATTTATTCCTAGTTTAAATGGTTTAAATTGTGATTTAAATGCTAGATTTGATTCCTAGACATGTTGTTAATCTATGTTAGTTGATATTTACATTGAGATTGGATCGTTGCTGTGATATGGGATTCGAACATATGTGGGTTGACTTTACATGACTGATACATGATACGTTTCAAGTTTTTCCTATGTCAATCCTGTTAATCTGATTTTAACTAATGTTTTAAGTACCAATATTACTCCTACATATGTATTAGCCTATGATAGATTGATATTTACTTATTAAATTAAGTTTTATGATATGGGAATGGAATTTGGACTCGAGTTGGTTTCAATGGGTTGACTGATACTCATGAATCAGTTTTGATTGTCCTCTGAACTTCAGGAATTTGGTTTGCTGTTCTTCCTTGAATTGAATTGATAATAGGATATTGGACATAGGGATATTGGAATCAGTTTTTCATTTTTGATTAGGCTTGTGATTTGAGAATAGGATATTGGACATGGGGTTCGATTTAAATTGGTTTGATGAAAACTCAGTTGTTCTTCCTTGAACTGAATTGAACTGATTCCTTTTGATGAGTTATAATGATCCCCATATGTTCTAGTTTGTGTTTACTGCAGAATTGCTTAATTAGAATAGGCTATATGTTTGAGTATGAGAAATTGGATTGTCCCCTGAACTTGATTGTCCCCTGAACTTCAGGAATCAGTTTTTCATTTCTGATTAGGCTTGTGATTTGAGAATAGGATATTGGACATGGGGTTCGATTTAAATTGGTTTGATGAAAACTCAGGAATTTGGTTTGCTGTTCTTCCTTGAACTGAATTGAACTGATTCCTTTTGATGAGTTATAATGATCCCCACATGTTCTAGTTTGTGTTTACTGCAGGATTGCTTAATTAGAATAGGCTATATGTTTGAGTATGAGAAATTGGACTGTGTGTTGGTTCTCGAAGACATGCAGGACTGGGAACTGATTTCCCTTCCTATTTTCCTGAGATGTATTCTCAGTTTCCTTGTTCATTGATTTCATGTTAGCTCACTGTTTCCCATTCCAGTTATTAGCTCACTGAATTTTCTTTCCTTTGCAACTGTTAATATAATTCCAGATTTCTTAATGTTAGCTCACTGTTTGCATTGACACTTGAACACAAATGTCTGCCACTGTTTCCTTTAACATTCAGTAATATTCTTGACACATATATCACTTCACTGTGTTAAACCTGAGACTCTGATTTCCCTTTTTGTATACACTGTTTTCAAAAGAAATGTAGATTTCATCTTCCTTAAACTGTAAATAGGACTGAGATTGGTTTTTCTATTCCTGAGATAAATCCACTGAATGTGTCAACTGATTACCTTGAATAACTGAAATTGAATTGACTGTTAACCAAGTGAATGGTTTAATTCCTATACCTGAGTTTTGTTCTTCCTAATGAGTTGAATGAATGTTTTAACATTGGGTTCCTGTAAACTGTAAATTAGTAAGGATATATTAGATTTGACCTTGTTTGACCAAGGTTGACTATTTATTAGTTGGGATATGACTGAGAGGGTTACATGGTTGTCACATTAAGGATCTTTGAAGAGGTGACATGTTGTGAAAAGATATATCCGTAGGAGAAGTATATATAAGGATATATTTTTTCGCAATATGTCATCTTGTCAAAGACCCTTAATGTACCAACCATGTTACCGTGGTATTGGTATTTGGATACCAATAGCGATAAGGTAAAGGGTACCAATAGCGATAAGGTAAAGGGTACCAACTTAAGGTATTGGTATTGGGATACCAATAGCGATAAGGTAAACGGTACCTTGGTAGGTAATGACTAGAAATAGGATATTTGACTTAGATTGGACTAAGAGTTGACAAAGTCAACTATAGGTCAACCCTTGACCTACTTTGACCTTGTTTGACTTTGTTTGACTTAGGTTGACCTTGTTTGACTTCGTTTGACTTAGTACAACCTAGTTTGACCTAGATTGCATATCATTGTTATTAGTAACTGTCCGCTACTAATGTGTGTCCCTAATAAGACATAATATACGAATTTGTGCCTGTTGGATAATGTGTGTCCATCTTTGCAGAATTATTTCCAAATGGATATGAATTACTACTTGCGGAATCGTTCATGGATGTACAATCGTCGTCCTGATGATATGTGTGGTGTGCGAGATGAATACATAGCGGGAGTAGAGCAGTTCCTGCAGTTTGCTAAGGCGTTCCCTCAGTACATGGACGGCACCAAAATTAAGTGTCCGTGTGTGAAATGTCATAACGTGAAATATTATCCAGAAGTGGAAGTGACATATCATTTGTACTCGAGGGGTTTCACGCCTAATTACTATCAGTGGACCGCACACGGAGAACTTGTGTCTTTAGCATCAGAGCCGGAGCCTTATGTTGAGCCATATATGCATGCGGGACCTAATTTTGTTTCAGATAATCATGCATACGACGACGGATGCGTGAACATGATTTTCGACGCTGCGGGGCCTAGTTTCGTTCATGATGCACCTGAGGAGGCACCGAACGCCGATGCTGCACAGTTCATGGAGTTGCTGGAGAATGCAAGGACTCCATTGTATCCTGGTTGTGAGGATCATTCACCGTTGGAGGTGGTTACAAGACTGTTGAGCATTAAGTCAGATTTTAACAAGTCGCAAGAATACTACAACCGAGTGTTGGAGTTGATTATAGAGATCTTGCCGGCGGGTGCTAAGTTGCCTAAAGACTTCTACCGGTCTAAGAGGATGGTGAGATCGCTCTGGATGGGATACGAGAAAATCGATTCCTGTCGCAATGGGTGCATGTTGTACTACAAAGACGACAAGGACGCAGATGTGTGCAGATTTTGTGGTGCTGATCGCTATAAAACAACTAATACAGTAAGGTCTACCAGTGCAAGAAGACCGACCGATTCAATGCACTACTTGCCTTTAACGTCGCGGTTGCAAAGATTATTTATGGTGAAAGAGACGGCCGAAAATATGAGTTGGCACATGCGAGAACAGATTGAAGGAGTGTTGGATCACCCATCCGATGGAGAAGCGTAGAAGCACTTTGATCGAGTGTATCCTGATTTTGCTTCAGATCCGCGTAATGTCAGGTTGGGACTATCTTCTGACGGTTTTACTCCTTTTGGTCTTTCGGGATCCCAGTATTCGTGCTGGCCTGTGATTGTCACTCCGTATAACCTACCGCCTTGGATGTGCATGAAGACTCAGTACATGTTGCTAACCGTTATAATTCCTGGTCCGAACAATCCCAAGAGGAATATTGACGTGTACTTACAGCCTTTGATAGATGAGTTGAATCAGTTATGGGAAGTAGGCGCTAACACGTACGATATTTCCAGGAAGCAGAATTTTCAGATGAAGGCAACCCTTATGTGGACCATCAACAACTTTTCGGCCTATGGAATGTTATCTGGATGGAGCACTCATGGCCGTCTCTCATGTCCGTATTGCATGGACCGTAGTAAGGCTTTCCGCTTGAAACACGGAGGAAAACCGTGCTTCTTTGATTGTCATCGGCAATTTCTGCCAAAAGATCATCCGTTCCGAAGGAACAGGAATGCATTCCGTGCCGGCGTTGTAGAGAAGGGTGATCCACCGCCAAGGTGGTGCGGAGCCACGATATGGGAGGAGGTTAAAGATTTTCCAAGTGCTATCGAAGATCCTACAACTGGGTACAAGTGCGATGGATTTGGTAGAGATCATAACTGGACAAAGAGGAGCATATTCTGGGATCTGCCATACTGGAGTACCAATCTGATAAGACATAATCTCGATGTCATGCATATTGAGAAGAATGTGCTTGATAACATAATTAATACTGTGATGGACGTAAAGGGAAAAACGAAAGACAATCCCAAGGCCAGGTTGGACTTAGAAGAAATATGCAAACGCCCTGCGTTGTACTTGATACACAGAATGGAAAACAGTTCCTGCCGAAGTCAATTTTCTCGCTGGACAAGGAGGATAAAGTGAGACTTTGTCGGTGGATCCAGGGCCTAAAATTTCCAGACGGATATGTGTCAAATCTGAGAAGATGTGTCGATCCGAAGGAAAACAAATTGACGGGTATGAAGAGCCACAACTGTCACGTATTCATGGAGAGGTTAATTCTGATTGCATTTCGGGAATTCTTACCGCAGGCAGTTTGGGATCCATTGACGGAGCTTAGCATATTCTTCAGGGATCTTTGTTCCAAGAAATTGCTCGTTGATCATCTAGAAAAGCAAGAGAAGGACATTGTGGTAACACTATGCAAGCTAGAGAGGGTGTTTCCTCCTGGATTCTTCGACTCTATGGAGCGGTCTGAGAAGGCCAAGGTGGCGCGGTCGAGCGCCGGTAAGTGGTATGGTGGCTCTATTCCGATGACGGAGCATTTTCGTCGTCTGGTACGTTTCCTATAACGGACATTAATTTATATATAGTTCGATAGAATGTTTAATACTAATAATAGATAATATATTTTAACAGGTAAAAAAGGGTGAGGATCCGAACATGGTGACCGTCTTCCTGGTCACCCATCGGAGGGCTGGGGAGTTCATTGACGAGAGGGCGACGCAGGCATATGTACGTTCTATTCTTTATATTAATTTACTATAATTTAGAAAACAGGAAAATAGATATCAATATAGACTTTAGCAAACACTTACACGTTAGCAAACATGTTCTAGGCCGAGTTTGTTCGGCTACAGGAGGAGGCGGCTGCTGCTGCTGCTGCTGCTAGTGCGCAAGCAGAGGGAGGGGCTGGTACTTTCTCCCAGCCGCCTACAGCTCCATCGCCGGACGAGCTCTGGATGACCGCCGTTGGCGGTCTTCAGAAGGGTACGTACTACGGTACGGGATCCTAAGGCGCGTATTTGGCTTCGGAGTCATCCCGGGCCCCCTCTGTCAGTGCGCAGTCTCCGGCTACGCAGGCGTCGTCACGAGCTGAGGATGTTCGTCGTCAGATCGAGGAGCTGCGTCGCGAGTTGCAGCAGCAGATTTCTGATGCGGTCGAGCAACGATCCGACCCTCCGATCGTCACCGGACGATTTGATGCGGTCGAGCGTAGTATACAGGAGCTGATGAGTCTGCATCAGGCTACAGCTGCCAGCTTGCAGACGCTCACCGAGTCTACGCAGCGCACAGAGCGTAGACAGGTCGAGCTGGAGGGATCGCAGAGGAGCATGTCTGCCTCACTCACTCAGTATACTGAGAGGGTGGTGAGTACCCTTGCTGCGCATGGTGAGCGACTGCGAGAGCTGGAGCAGATACGTCCTCCCGGTCCATCGACGACGCCGACTCCAGATACTGCACTGCCTCCGGCGCCGACTCCAGACATTGCACTGCCTCCTACTGCCCCTACGGTACAGCTCACCCAGGAGCAGTATGACTACATTCTATCCCAGTTGCGCGGCAGGGGTCCGCAGTGATTTTATTGGTTTTTTTTATGACTTGTATATATTGGCCCTATGGGCAAATTATTTATTGGTACACTGTTGTTTATACACTTGGTGGGAGACTTTTTATCATCTTCCATTTTTATTTGACTCTATTGGATGTTTGTGAGGATGTGTGTCTGTGATATTTACTTTGCACTGCCTCCTATTTTTATTGTGATATTTACTTTGTGATATCTGCGACGGGGATGACAAATATACCTACGCTGGGTTATAAGCGATGATCTGATATACAAAGGAGGTGCTGCCGAAATTTTAAAAAAATATATTGTGTATTTTTGTTATGATGTGTGTCTGTGTTTACAGTGAATGTGAAATGCAGTGTTCGAAACCATCGACAGTTTCGATTACTGTTGTATGTGTTATCTTGGATAGAAATAGCAACAGTTCAGGGTGCACTTCTGAGAGCTTCATTTTCACGTCCTTCACTTTCTCGGGACGTCGTAAAGGTTCCCGAGAAGGTGAAAGACGTGAAGAGGAAGCTCTGAGAAGTGCACCCTGAACTGTTGCTCTTTCTATCCAAGATAAAACATAGAACAATAAGCGAAACTGTCGATGGTTCGAACACTGCACTTCACACACACTGTAAACACAGACACACAGCATAACAAAAATATCAATTATATTTTTTTAAAATTTTTTTTATAATATCTGCGACGTATAGCGACGTTCTGCGACGTACTGCGACGGAACGTAGACGTCGCTATACATCGCTAAATAGCGATGTAACGTCGCTAGACGTCACTAATATGCTGACGTGGGCTGAGGGTATACGTCGCTAAATCTGTCGGTAGCCGTCGCTAAGTTGCCCACGTGGCTGCCATGCCATGTCATCATATATAAAGTTTACAGCGTCGCAAGTGGTCGCTTTACGTCGCAATTTTGGCGACGTAGTGATACGTCGCTATCTGTCGCGAATTTTGCGACGTCTAGCGACAATGAACTCCGCGTCGCAAATAGCGACGTTCGGCGACTAAAGTGTCATCTGCGACTTGCGTATAAGCGACGTCCGGTATTCGTCGCTAAATACGTCGCAAATTGGTTTTAGCGACGTATTTTCCTTATTTAGCGACGTCTCCTGACGTCGCTAAAATGGGTTATTTTAGTAGTGGCCGTGACCGTATTGCGAGGTTGGTTGCACTTCAATGTACGTAGCTGGCTGTGTCTATCCCCCGCAATCCAGTATTCTGGTTATGGGACGTGACACCCCCACCCACCCACCCCATAACCCCCCTCATTATACATATTGACAAGTCAATTAACCATGTACATCAAAATAAACTTCTTACATACAGTAGAGTAGCATGAATCACAAAATAAAAATCATAAAGATACATTGTGAACAAAGGGTGACTTGGATATATTGTGGTTAGAGGAAATTAAGCAGATCAGTATTAGTGCAATATTCGGTTCACTCCCTCTTATACAATCTATTGGTATTAGATCTTTCATAAATAGGTAAATAAAATAAAAAAATAAAAAAGAAGAGAGTTTCTTATTCTATTGGTATACAATGTTATTTCATTGAACATATGTCGTCTCTTCTAGGTACCTCCTGCCACACACACACACACACACACACACACACACACACACACACAGAGAGAGAGAGAGAGAGAGAGAGAGAGAGAGAGAGAGACTCATCCGGTCTTCTTTTTGAGCTATACAAGTTTGAGTTCTTCTTAATAAACAAAACTTCATAAGCTCCCAAATATGAGGGTAGGATGAAAATCAAATGTAAGAGATTCTCAACATAAAGAAGTTTTATGTAAAGGGCCGCATACGTAAATTGGCTCTGAAAAATCAGAAGGCATTGATCAATGGGGCCGCAAATCAAGAGTTAGGCTCGCCCTGAAATCATTCTGAACGGTTCAAGTTCATATCTAACTGAATAATGAAGAAACTCATTTCAAACGGGTTTGCTTCAAACCAAATTCACATCAATTAGGTCAAGTGCAGGGCAAATTCAATTTTAAAGGGTTGAGTTCGGGCAGTTGGTTTCAGAGTCTTCAGACCATAATTATTTTAGATGAGTTATAAACGGAATCAATTTTAGCTTTAGAGTAACTTCAAATGCAATACTACACAATCATATTACTAAGTAGCACTTCAAATCATTGTAGCAAACTACAACTAAATACTTCAATTGTTTGAATAATCAGAAAAACCATTTGAGATGACCTAAACCTATCTGCCAACTGCCAAGGGATTTCTGACTACTAGTTAATGATTGAGAATTATTTCGCTGAAACTACAAGTAAACTACATAAACAACACACAAATTATGCCGAGCATTTTTATATACCTTCCACTACATTTATATTTTGAAACTACTGAAACTTGATATTTCCTTACATTTATATACCTTTCATTTAAAGGTGTTGAAGCGAAACGATATTATTGAGAAAGGGCTGCTTGGTTCAGTGTTTTGCTTTAAACTGGAGTTGAGAGCGGTGGCATTGAATTGACGCATGAGCAAGAAAGATAAGGAGTATGTTAGTCAATATATACTGGACACTTCTTCCTACTAAATTTGCAGTGTCCATCCATATCCGCCCGACAACATGTCATCCATGTATACACTTATTGTTTTCAATGAAATCATAAAATTATTTCCTTGTACTTGCTCGTTTGTGTACTTCTTAGGCTAAAGTACAACTTGATATCCTCAACTATTCGGATTTTTCAACTTAATACCTTCAACTTTGATAGACACTAACTTAATACCCTCAACTATTGTAAACTTTTATTTCGATACCCTCCGTCAGTCAAACTTAACTTTGTTGTCTAAAAAAAATCCCTAAAATACCCCCCCCCCCCCCCCCTCCTTCTCCCTATCATTTTCACCCCCCTCCGGCAGTAGGCGCCCGCACCACCACTGTGCCCCTGCGCCTCCCGCGTGACCACCAGCGACCCCCTGCGGTCGAGCCCGTCTTGCACCATCGCGCCGCCCCAGCGACCGCAGCACCCCCCTATCCCTCGCCGCCACCGCGATCCCAGCCTCCCCTTGCAGTCGACCGGCCCGTGCCACCCATGCGCCCCCGCGCCGCCCACGCGACCCCATGCAACCGCATGCCCCCCTGTGCCCCCACGACCCCATGTGCCCCTGAGCCGTCCAACGCCGCCCTGCGCCTGCCGCCATTGCGTCGCACCTCCCGCGACCACCGACGCCTCCAAGCCCGCGCCCCCCTTGCACCCCTCCACCCCCGCACTGTCATGCGACCTCCTGCGTCCTCCACTGCTGCTGCCGCTCGCTTCCCCCCCCCCCCCTTCCCTCCTGCTGCCGGCGCCGGAGAGTTGGTGGGGGGGGGGGGGGGGGGGGGGGGTGCTGCCGGAAATAGAGAGAGGAGGGGGGAGAGAGAGAATGGGGACAATTTTGTCATTTTCTCGCTCTATTAACACCGTTAGGAGAAGAAGGGTATGAAGTTATAATTTAGCCTACTTCTTAAGTCCATACACATTCCATATATGTATTGGTAAATATTATGTTTGGCATTAGCTAATCAGCTTATGTAATTAAATCATATGAAACATATAATTGTATATAGAATGATAGCAACAGAAACTATAAATATATATAGGACGGTAACAAAAGAAACATAAACATATATTATATGTTGCTCAGGAGTTTATGGTTTTGTTGTCTTACTGATCCGGTAGAAATTATATGAAAGAAACTAAACATTGAACAGAGAGATTTTTAAGTTTACCTGGAAAAGCAATTTTTTTCTTTTTCACGCAATCATATGCAACAATTTGAGAATCCAGCACAAAGTATGTATTATTGGCCTTTCGGCTCTGGGTGTGGATGTTAAGTTACTCACAGGGAGATCTTGTATTTGATACTATTATATGAATCTGGCCACAGCATACCTTGATACAAAACTGACAACCTCTGGATATTTTTGAGTATTTTGTTCACCATTGCTACCATATATCTCAATTGCTCCATCTTCCATGTAGTGAATCTGCATTCCAAGAAGGAAATTAGGGCAAGTAACTAAAACATAGACATGAATAACGGAAATGTTTACTCATCAAGAATACCTGAGCATTGTCACCATCATATTTGAACTCGCAAGTAAATTCTATTCCATGGAATTTATCAAGGATCTCTGAGACAGGTTGTGGGTGTAGCTAACATAGTCCAACGGGCACAGCCAAAGATAAAGTGCATGACTTTAGAAGCTCCAGCACCCCAACACGAAGCAGAGTTGGTGCGATTTATCACAGACAGGAAGAATTGAACTGAATATACTTGTTTCATGATTTTTTTGCAGTCTCTAACACAGTAAAATAAGTTGGCATTTAGCTAACTGCAATTCTGTAAATAATTGGTAGCAATACAAATACATGAAATTAAGGCATTAACTTAGATATTAACGAGGCATAGCTACTATAAAATACAGATTGCATCAGTATCTGAATGCCAATGGCCTGTGAAGCAGTTCAAGTATATCGATCAATATGCAAGAACATGAAGGACGATGGTACTCGCTACTCAATAGCACAAAAAGAACATATTGAGATTTTAATTTCTATACTTAATATGACTTTTCTCAAACATTAATGGCTATATATATACAAACAGATTATGATTGTTCCTTCACGCAGGGGTTCACTTCACCACCAATGACTCTGATGGTACAATAGTCTCTTCCTCTTGATTAATTAGCCTGGTTGGTCGTCTGAAAAATGATACATATCAGCAGCTCATGTTCACTTCATTGGCCTTTAACCACCCCACCCACACACAATAAAAATCCATTAATCATCAGAATTTATATTTTGTCATACTCTCACGTAGATTGCACCCACTACTCCATGAGGTTGCCCCCCTCGGTAGTAGCCCTGGCTCTCCAAACAAAATAAAAAATCAGTTCTGACAGCCTTTGATCAGTTTACCCGCTGAGTACTTGTGCCTTCAAGTGCTGAATACCATTAGCATAACAAAAACCAGGAGTGATCGATGCTCAACCCAGCCGCTTTAGCACCTCAGACTTGTGGTCCAACACTAACTTGTAAACAGAAGTGGTCTAACATGAGCACTCAAGAACTAATACAAAACAAAGTTAAGGCTCAAGGTATGGAGTTTAGCCCCCCTCGGGACGAGCCATAAATTATAATTATTCGGGTACTGAAATTTTATCTAAAAATTATAATATATTTAAATTACTGAAAAATGAGTAAAAATGGTCAATAATAAAACATAAGCTAAGAATACCAAGTTCAATCAGCAATCATCAAACAACTTACAAACAACTCTTTAAGAGTTACATGAGTGACTTAAATACTTCGGTAGTAAAGAAAGTAGCAAGTAGTTGCTTATCAAGAAAACAAAATAAGATAGCTACTATCAACTACAAAGTATCAAAATAACAAAGATTAGTCAGATTCCAAGTGTCAGTCATTACTAGGAAGTATATTAGGAACACCAAAGATGGAAAAGAAGAAAGAGAAAGAGAAAAAAGAGTTGAAGAAATACATGGATCGAGGAAACTGCTACAATTGGGGATCTCTAGGGTGTGAGGCTTGGCTGCAGGGGTGTAACAACTCCTAAATATAGCACGACCAAAGGGGGCATCAATGGGTTGAACTGAGAGAGGGGAAGAATAGATTTCGATGTTCGCAGCCGCAGAGGGGAAGAAGAGGGTTTTCATGCATTTAGGGTTATGTCTAGAGTGTTTGACTTGGTCCTTTGATATTATAACCACGACCCAAAAGAAGCACACCTATTGGGCGTAAGTTTTCCATATGGAACATTAGAAATGTATCCTTGTAAAAAAGAACGTAAACCTAAATAAACAAATGTACGTTCCTAGGCCTCCCATTTAACTAAACAACTCCCAGGACTTGTATGGGATGTCCTGCCTCGAAACACTCTCAGAAATCAGTCCTGTGAAGGGAGAGGGGGGGGTGCGGTTCAAAACATTGGTATAGCATTAGTAAAAGACATAATCACTTCTAAAGACAAAAGGGTCAATGAGGATGTTTAGTCATGTACACAAGATAGCAAGTTAATAACTACTTGCCATTATTCACAAGTGATCAATAAATGATAGATAGTTTAGAAATTTGCACTGTTCCTAAAAAGTGGATGCATAGACACTAAGGAGCTAAATGTTGCCTAGGATGTGCCCGAACAAGTTGCTACTCAACCTGTCTAGTCTTTTAAGTATTCCTCATTAAGATAATTCCCCCCCCCCCCCCCCCCCCCCCCCCCCCCCCCCCCCCCCCCCCCCCCCCCCCCCCGCCAAATGACCCAAAAGAGCCCGATAGCACTTTCTCTCTATGCTTCACCCAAAAGAAATTAAAATTAACTGTCATTAGTGGAACACGAGGAATATCTTGCGACTGTTTAGCCTCAAAAGAAAATAATAATTAACAAAACACACATATTATAGTATTATACATATTGAACAAGTCAAGATGTACATCAAAATAAACTTCTTACATAAAATCGAGTAGCATGAATCGCAAAATAAAAATCATAAAGATACATTGCGAACAAAGGGTAACTTGGATATATTATGGTTAGAGGAAAGTAAGCAGATATCTTTCATAAATAGGTAAAAAAGATTAAGAGAGTTTCTTACTCTATGGTATACAGTGTTCTTTCATTGAACAGATGTCATCTCTTCTAGGTACCTCCTGCCCAAAGGAGCAAAAAGAGAGAGATATTCACTCATCTACTTTTTGGGGTATACAAGTTTGAGTTCTTCTTAATAAACATAAACTTCAGAAGCTCCCAAATACGAGGGTAGGATGAAAATCAAATGTAGGAGACTCTCGACAGAAGGAAGTTTTATGTAAAGGGCTGCATACCTAAATTGGCTCTGAAAAATCACAATGATTCCCTTCGAGGCATTGATCACCTCTTATGAAAAATCAATGGGGCTGTAAATCAACGTTTTGGACCTGGCAAGCTGACTTCAAGTGCAAGACTATTCCATCGACCACATCATATATCTCATTTGATCTCAGATGGGACGTGTCTCCAACTAGAAATTTATGTACTGTATCATCCAATTCTATCCAACTATAAGCAGCCACTTTTTGCACATTCAGCTTCTTCATCAGAACTCTCACCTCCCTTGCTTCATCCCATCTACCTAAACTAGCATATAAACTAGAAAGTAAGACATAATTTGAAGAGTTGCCTGGATCCAACACCGATAGCTTCTCCACCAACCTCTCCGCAAGTTCAACATTTGAGTGAGCTCTACAAGCGGTCAGTAATGTGCTCCAAATAACGTTATTAGGCTCCACCTCCCCCATTTGACAGATGAACTCATAAGCCTCCTCCACTCTTCCTGATCGGCAGAGCAGGTCAACTATGCAAGAATAGTGTTCAATCTGTGGCAAAATGCCATAGTCTCGTTTCATACTGTCGAAGAACTTGAGACCTTGCTCTACTAATCCGGCATGGGTACAAGCACTTAACAACCCCGTGAAAGTTAAATCATTCGGCCTTAATTTCTCCTTCAGCATTCTACAGTATAGCTCGATCGCGTCGTTCGGGAGTCCATTAACTGCTAGCCCTCCGATCATCGAGTTCCAGGTGACGGTATCCCTCTGCTTCATCTCCTCGAAAATCCGACGAGCTTGCTCGATCTTCCCACACTTTGCGTACATGTCGAGAAGTGCAGAGCCCACATGAACACCGGACGCGACTTGCCGATCCTCTATGTACCTCCCTATGCTCTCCCCGACTTCCACCGAGCCCAGCTGGCCGCACGCCGAACAAACACTCACAAGAGTGACTTCATTCGGCTCGCAGTCCTCCGACCTCATCCTCTCGAAGAGCTCTAGCGCCTCCTCCGGCCTCCCGTTCTGCGCGTAGCCGGCAATCATGGCGCTCCAGGAGACGACGTCCCTCCGGCCCATCAGGTCGAACTCCTTGCGCGCCTCGTCGACGGCCCTGCACTTGACGTACATTTCCACCACCGCGGTCCGGACGATCATGTTGTCGCACGAGTCGAGCCCGCGGCCGACCATCTTCTTGACCTTCAACCCCGTGTCCAGGTCGCCGGACTTCGCACAGACCGACAGAACGGTGACCAGCGTCCTGCAGTTCGGCCGGAAACCCTCCTCCTGCATCCGCTCGAACAGCCCGATGGCTTCGGAGAGGCTGCTGCCGTGCGCGTAGCACGAGATCATCGAGTTCCACGAGGCCTGCGATCGGTGCGGCATCTCATCGAAGAGCCTCCTAGCTTCTGAAACATCGCCGGACTTGGAGTAGCCGGATATCATGCTATTGTACGGCACGGTTTCTTTGACGACGATCTCGTCGAAGACCCTTCTCGCGGAGCGGAGGTCGGCGGTCTTGGCGTAGAAGTCGATGAGCGAGGTCTGAACGAAGGGGTTGGAGAGGAAGCCGCGGGCAACGGCGAGCGAGTGGAGCTGCGCGCCCTCCGCGGCCGCGGGGAGCGCAGTGCAGGACTTGAGCGCGGGCGGGAGGGAGAAGTGGAGGATGCGGGTGCCCTTGCGGTGGACGAGGGAGAAGGTTTGCAGCGCTTGCGCGTGGAGGGAGAGCTTGGTGAACGCGGAGATGATGGAGTTGGCGAGGTGTGGGTCTGGGTGGGGAATTGAATCGAACAGTTGCCGGGTTGTAGATGCTGGAGGGTTTCGACAGCTGGATCGTGATGTTCTTCATCTGAGCTGCTTTTGAACGAAAGAGTTGTTACAGTACCAACTGCAAGTTTGGTTAAACCAGGACCGCTTTGGTTCAAGCCACCGAGTCTCGTGAAAAACAAATGTTAATCACAAATGATATTGACATTTGGTCTACAAACTCTAATATGAAAGCAAAAAATAAATATAAATAATCAACAGTCCCTCGTTTTGTTCTCTCTAACTATACACTAAAAAAATAAAAGAAAATTATGGATTTAAAATCATACTTTTCAGTTTTTTTTTTCTTCTTTCACGTAATCAAATGTTATAATATTAGACAATTTAATCAAAAAAAATTAAAACTAATGTTTTAATATATGTAAGAGACAAAATGAAAAGATACAAGCATTAGCCTTCGGGTTAAATAACAAGAAATTGTTTTTCGTTTTGGAATATCTATTTTATACGGTTATCAATCCATTTTACCAGAAAATTTAATGCATGATCGCCCACAGCTAACAGACCTCGAGAAGTTATAAGAATTTGTCGTGAAATTTTTGAAAAACTAACTAAAATCAAACTTGCGAAATAAAAGAAAAGAAGAGACAAAGAACTATTTTATTATCTCACATCTTCTTAAAAGTGGATAGTCTCTTATATGCCATAGCTCATATATATAACTACTTCAAGGACCATCATGCCTAGCTATCACTTTCCGTTTTTGATATATGTATTTTTCGTGTATATTCATGTATCATGTTTGATATTATATCTTGCACGTGTTGCTCATGTCCATATCCCTGTAGTTGGGATCGAGTATCTTGGTGAGTATCGGATTTATTAGATTTCTTGTGATAGTTGGAGACCCGACGGGTCGTTCAGCTATATCGGCTAGCTTATCTTATATGCTATCTCCTGATCCTGATCTGGACACGTATATTGTCTCAACATAGTATTGCACTCATTATCCTTGTTTGGTTGTAGGCGTGTATTATTGCTTCAATGATAGGATATGAATTCAGTGTACGGTTCAGACTTTATTTATAATATAATTGATTAATTGACTTATGCAACTTGTTTTGATTATTGCATTTATAGGTAATAATGAGTAAGACTATCCTAGACCAGAAAAATATCTATTGGCATTGTCATAGGCCTGCGATAGGACCCTGCGTAGAACGGAATATCCAAAAATTCTCGAAATTGAGAATTGAGCTTCAGACTAGTAGGCCTCCGGTGTACTGCAGTATACCGCCAATATACTGTCTACGGCATAATTGTCCAGTAAGCTTGTTGACTAGACCTATTTCTTTACCTATTTTATACTTGGTTTTGTTTATGTGGCTAGGATTACTAGTAGGGGCCTTGGATTAATGACTTGACATGATCAATTGTAACCACCTAATTCAGGAACATGGATATTTTGGACATTTACTATTATTTAATATTGATATTCATATATAGTCCTAACAATATTGTTGTTAATTACTATGGCTAATATAATCAAATTAAGTATCAGTTACTATCGATAACTGCATTTGAGGATTTGCTAATCCCTTTTCATAACTTTTCATTTCAAAGTAGAGAACTAATTTTAGCTAAAATAATTGTTTGATGAATTATTTACCATGTTGTGTATATATGTGAGTATAAATATAGTTAGTATATTAATTATTTTTGATTTTGCAATCATGAAATAATATGTCATACGTGTGTTAATATGGTTTAAATGCAAGACACATACAATTCAGCCAATAATTAAAGGATTAGTCACTAGTTTAGACTAGTTTAAATCCATCAAATTAAATCCAATTGAAACCAAACTTGACCCAACTCTTCATGACTCATGTTAGGGTCAAACCAAGTCTTAATTAAACCCAAACCATGCACACAAACATTTGTGCACAACCATCAAACCAAGCCAAACTGGTCGCCCCTCATTCAGCCCCCCACTCCTTGTAGTTGCAATAACTACTACCCCACTACTCCATTTTCTCCTAAAAACTTGCCACAACCCTCCTCCATCAACCCCCTAAAGCCCTATAGGTTATTTATTCCTCATTCCATTCATTATCTATCCCAAAACTCTCTCACAAACAAGTTGGACTAAAGGTGATTCCAGAATAGGACTGCTAGATTATACCGACTTCAACATCATTTTGCACCACCAAAATAGTCGGTATGAGTCTCAAGTCCTTTACCAAAGTTCTTCCTCCACCTCTTAGCTTTCATTTATATATTTTCTTGGAATTTATCATGGTGGTTTTGACCCTCAAATCACTCTTACACGAAAACGTGTCCAGAATAGGTGTTGTCCAGGAGAACAGTACAAAGACCGAGGAATCTCCCAAACCGATAGATAAAATACTAAAAAACTTTTTTTCATTTCGTTCCTCTGCTCGTTTTCGTCGTTTTGATATATAATTATCTATATGTCCTATTCAAATTCCCCATGATACAGACATTTTTCGAAAGGGTGCGTGGGCTGAATCTGTGATACAAAATTTGTCCACGTCCGTACATAAGTAAGTTCTCTCAGTTTTAGTCGAATATTTTTATATGACATAGGAAATAACTATATATATCATCCCCTAGCTAAAAACCTTAATAAAATTGACATAGAACTTGTGAAAATACCTCTAAACGCGCACACAAAATATTTGTTCCAGAATTGCGACACATTTTTGTAGCTATTATTTCATGTGCATTTTCTTTGAATTTTCGAATGAAACTTTCACAAATATTTTCCTAACTTGACCCCCTACCATGCCATATAATTATTTCATGATATATGTATGTGAAATTTGGGTTAAAGTAGGATTTTTGGGACATGCTTATTTAATTCCAGAATTATGGAACATGAGATATGTTGTGTAAACACTAATATTGTATGTATGAATATTTTTAGGAATTAAACCAAACTCGAGACACGACATATTAACCCTATTAGGTGCTGGAAAAATATATATTTTCATAATAATTGTTATGTAATTGTGTCACATTAATTTTATTTTCAGAACACAAATTAGTATTTAGAATTTCAATTTTTTGGTTCATTGAGAATTTTTTTTTCTTTTTTTTTCTTTTTTTTTTTTTTTTTTTTTTACAAAACCAAAGCCGATGGACGACTCCACCCGACCTTGGCCCGAAGGCCGTGGCCACTGCCACCCAGCCACCTCCGTGGGAGGGAGGGCTCGAACCCGGCCCTCACCTCCGATGCACGGTGGTGTTACCAGTACACCACGACTCGATGTGCTTTTTTTTTTATAAGCTATTTTTTTTTTTGAAATACCACTCACACACACAATTGGGGGGCTCGAACCTTGCCGGCCCCTCCGGATGTCCGCTCTAATATCACTAGGCTAGAGAGCTCGGACAGTTCTTTGAGAATTAGAACTAGCTAGTTTTACTTTATAATATTTTTAACTTTTACTATGGTTATGTTGATAAATTTTATAGATTATAAATCATTAATTTATGATTTTGAACAAATTTCTAAAAATATTTAATTAGGGCCAATTTGGATGACATAAAATATGTCGATTCAAGCCTAGAAATGACTAGTTTCACTAGTTTCTAAAAACCGAAAGTCACCAATGTCACGCCCCGGTCCCGAAGGACCGATCGTCCTCGCTAAAGTGTGATCCCGCAAGAGCCTAGGTTGCGCTCACGCAAGGCCAGGTTCTGAAACGGTCGATTGAAGGCTAGGCCACAGAGTCGCACAGAGTGTCCCCATTTGCAGCGAAAAGTAAATGAACACAAGTAGACACAAAATCAAGATTTTTATTGATATTTGAGAAGTATTACAAGTGACGCTAGACCGAGATTACAAATCGCTCCAGCTCTCTCTCTCTCTCGAAACATAAAAGGCGTGCCAAGCGGCTTACAACATGGGATGATACATGGCAATGTTCCAACACATTATGTTCTGTATATGGTGCTTCAGCTCTTTTGCGATGATCCAAGGCTTCAGAGTTAGCTCCGGACCTTAGCACGCACGCGGGAAGACTCTGCACCTAACGAGGTTCTCCTGCCCCCTGCAGGCAAACTATATGGTTATCAGTACATTGTTATGCACTGTTGGGGAGGCTAGCTCGCCCAACTCGCTATCATTATCAAACACGTTTGATTTAATTTTGTCCACCATCTATCAGTTGTTGTCTTTCTATTCTTGCCTTAGGATCACTTTCATGGCATATAATATAAAGCATATCTCGTGTTACCGATATCAAGTATCGCATATGAATAGCATGCGCAACTTACCATACTTACCATACGATCTTCCCTTTCCAAGTTAAACCAAATTAGCAAGATTCGACGGAATTGTATAAACATTTACAAGCGTCATGGATGTGTTTTAATCACAGTTGAACAAGTACTCA
The DNA here is from genome assembly GCA_029216955.1 of Iris pallida. Classification (NCBI taxonomy): domain Eukaryota; kingdom Viridiplantae; phylum Streptophyta; class Magnoliopsida; order Asparagales; family Iridaceae; genus Iris; species Iris pallida. Next base: position 87,897 of record JANAVB010038833.1, read on the forward strand.
TTTTTTATCGAAATGTTTTATTCTCAAGTTTGGTTCAGACAAGTTTCATTCAATTACTTCGTTGTTTAGATTTCTCAGATTACTTGTTTCAATGCAAGGTCTCGCACGCGGCCGCAATTGAGCCAACTTAATCTATATGCACCGGTCGCTGGCACCACAAGCCATTTGGACTATTCATGTTGGTATGGTGGTTTCCTATCAGTCGGTGATGGTTGGTACACTCTGATAGGCCACGCAATATCTGACTTACACCTCTTGGGTGCCCGAGCCCGCACCCAAGCCGCCCGAAAGCCATGATTCTGCCTAGGCCGGCACGATGTCTCTGGTCATTCCTTGGAATCCTTATTCACTTCTTTCCCTCGTGTACGAGTTGTCTACGACCATTTCGTATTGTCTTGTCATTTTTAACTTAACGGGCTGTCTTTGAGCCATAGGCTATTTTTGAGCCATAGTCGATTACCGACTAGGTTGGCGGCGGCATCCGTGCAGCACGGGTAGCGATCCCCGTTGCACGTCCCCATCATACCTATCGCTAATTATTCTTGTATTCTTTTATGCCTTTCATTTCTTTCATTCATTCACTTATTCGATTGTTCATTCATTCATTCACTTTATTCATTCATTATGCAGCACCCTGTACACGAACCGCCTTGGCGACCCAACGGTCCCGAAGCATTTTGATGTTTCTATTACTCTGCTCAGAACGACTATTTGATAGTCTTTCTGTCTCATTTCAGCGAACCATTTATTTTTTAGTGCTTCAAGTTGTAGTACGTTCTAAGTGACAAGCAATTCGTGCATTTATTGAGCACATAAGGAAATCTAACCGATCGTAAGCTATGCCTTAGCATGAGCATGGAGTATGGTGCGAGGGTTCAAGTAATATTCCAAGTTTATTTCCATATTTTACACAAGCATAGAAGATGAGATTATTCCCTTAGCTAGGTGTGTTTAGTTCTTTTATTAGCATGCAGGGGTTATCGCCTAGTGATCTAGCTGTATTGTCCAAGTTATTATGCGTTTAGTCTAAGCAAAGATATGTTCATCGGAGCCACCCACCTTAGCGATGATCGCATCAGCCGAGTGAGACTCCGAGCGTGCCTTTGAAATTTCTAAGTCTGGATTCTTCTGAAGGGCCAAGTCCATTCCCTTTGCCTTAAGCGAGTCATTTCGCCGAGCAAGATGGGGTTCGAGTCATTGCACTTGCGCCGTTTGAGTCAGCGTTCCGCTAGGGCGGAGCGGGTCATTACATAACACACCACTCAAAATAAGTCTCGTCCTCGAGACTTCCTGGGTGCAAGTCATCCTACCATTTCTTAGTCTATACCGTGTGCGCGTCTTAGGCAATTCCTATTGAACGTCTATATCATTTGATGGCATCGAACTATGTTTAGTATCATTCTAAGTTTTGTGTCACATGCACTTTGGCCAATTTTATCGAACGACTTTACTACTTATTCGAGTTGACGGTACCCACTCAATCGTTGTGTTTTTATAACTTGGTTGCATATTTTGCCCTAGTACAGGACTATAACGGTCACACGAGGTACGTTATATTTTATCAGACATGAGGATCTTAGGCTGAGGCTAACTTACTCATCCATGCGCATCAACATACCTATTTGCAGCCGCATTCGAGTTCATCATATCGCTGAGTCTGGATCGTGCATATATTCAAGACATTGCCACGACCCGTACCCTAGCGTTAGGGCACGAGACGTGGGTACGTCGAGCCTATGCCGCAGTGTCGGCGGTAGATCGCTGTTCTACGTCATAGTCACATCTAAAACAATATGCTATACTCTCCAGACGGAGGACAACACATAAGGATACTATCTCAATCACAACTCTAAAGATAGATAACAGCACGATGAAATAGATAAGATAATCCACAAGAGAGAGAGAACCAGGAGTGATAATAAAATAATTCTATTAAACAAACACAAGATTTCAAATACAACTCTAAGACAAACAAATAAAGAAAATGAACAAACTCTAGGTAAATACTCCAAGCTCTACCAGTGTCCTCTAGGCTAACTGTGAACTCCAAGTACCTGTAAAAATTTATCAACGGGTCCAATCAGGACAGGAACGAGCACATATCTCTCACACAGTTCATATCAGGAATGGACATATAAAGCAAGCTATAGAAAACTATACATGAAATGCTGTAAGGAGAAATCAACAGGAGAGAAGATATAACTGAGATATAAATATGATAAATAAAGAATGTAACCTTCTACGTAAAACAGAGTATAAATTGGTTATGTAAACAGCTTGGGTTGTACATGGATATAGCTATGGAATGCACATGGATAACTACTGGGGATAATGATCACATAACCAAATACACTCTCCCTGCCCCCAACCAATACACAAGGATCGAAGCATGTTATGTTATTGCACATGGATAACAACTACTGTATACATGGGGCTCATATGGTCATGAGTGTACATGAATAACACATGAGTGCACATGGATAAATGTGAATACATGGAGTACATAATGAACATGATAAAGTACATGAAACATGACATACTCGATGTATCCGAGGGGATAACATCGCATAAAAAGATCCAGAGGTACCGATCCGTGTGAACGTCGTGTCAGTCAAGTATACTAGTCTATAATAAGAGTACATATCCAAAGAAGCATGAAAAGATCAGAGAATGTACTCGCCTGGTAATCCAAGCCGCTGATAAATGTAGATGTCCAACTGGAGTCACAGTGTCCTATTTAGAGCAATCACAAGTCACAAAAGAGTCTAACATGAAATAAGAGTAATCTACAGTGCATTCTAGATAGTTCTAGGTCCTTCTAGGTCAAAGTCTAATCAACAAGTCCACTAGGTCAACTAAAATCAAATTAAAGTCAAACTAAAGTCAACTACTCAAGTTCTAGTTTAATCCGGGTCAAACTAAGCCAATAGTTGACCTATAGTTGACTTTTGGTTACTATAGTCAACCTGGTCAAAGGGGATCAACTCTAGTCTCTAAATATTAAACTATGAGGTTGTACTAATTCCGAATTACGGAAAAATAAGAATTGACTAACTAATGGTGACACCTAGAGAAAATATCTACAAACATTGTCGGATGATAAAACAAATACACCAACATGTCCAGAAGGGTCAAATCAGTTAGGATTGCCTATCCTTAAGTCCAATTCTGGACACAGGGGCAAAACGGTAATTTCGGACGAAAACGATGTCCGCCGTTGGACCCGCTTTGCATCGAAAAGCGTGCCAGAGTCAACGGTCTCTAAAGTCGTTAAACTACATGTCTACGGATCCAGTTTTCCGATACGAACCCAACCGTATGTCCAAAGTTGGATTCCGGCGGGCCGTGCACAAAATCGCCCGTTGAGTGGGACCGTGGGCCCGCAAAACGACGTTCGATTCGACTGTCTCAGATTTGGACCAAACTTGGCATGCAGGACCAAAAAAATGAAACGGTTCTGTTGGCGCAAGTTTTGTCTCGATCTGACGATCGTACACAAAGTAATTGTAGAATTTGCAAAGTGCACGATACGGTGAATTTTGACGGATACGCATCAAATTCGTCGCGCACACACGACCAATTTGAATTCTGTCAAAGCCCACACGACCACGAAGCCGTTATGCAGCTTTCGATGCTTTCGGTTCGCGACCACGTCGTCCGGATTGGCGTGACGCACGTCATGTGGAACAATTTCAATGTTTTTAAAACAGGTTTTTGGAAAACTTTGGGATTCGATTCCTCGACGCATAGTCGATGATTTCCGAATCCACCAAAAGGGTGATGAAGACCTATATGTTGTCTAAAAGTCTCTTCAAAAGGATTTCTAAATCGATCACTATTTTGCAAGAAATTGGGACTCAAACTGGGGACTTTGGGACAGTCTCTATATTCAGAATTTCGAGATTTTTCTCGATTTTGGATCGAAATTCCGAAGAATCTAGCGCATGACGATGGAATCTATTTGAAGGGAAAAATAGAGGGTTTGGTTAAGTATTTACCTGAGAAATTTGTTCGTGAAACAAACGAACAAGATGTGTCACGACTCGCACCCTAGAATAAGGGCACGAGAAGTGGGTACGTCCAGCCTACACCGTAGTGTCGGCGGTAGAACCTGTCCTAGGTCTCATGCATCTAACAGTATATGGCTAAACAGTTTATACTCCCCGAATGGGGGTGACATAGCAGATACAGACTCAATCACATCTAAGGTAGAGCATGATAAGGATAGATAAAACATGAATCCAAAAGAGGTGCAACCGAGAGAAATCTAAGTGTCTAAGTTACACAAATCCAGAAATACATCTCAAATCTCCAAACTCAGATACAGTAATCCATAAAGTAAATACAACTCCAGACAAATGAAATAACTATCTAAACAACCTCTAATGTGTCTCCTCTAGGCTAGCAGGTAACCTCCAGCTATCTGTAAAATTTATCAACTGGTCCAGTCAGGACGGGAACGAGCACATATCTCTAAAACAGTTCATAGCAGGTTAGGAGTATAAATCATGCAATAGAGTAAAATACAGAAAGTGCTGAATAGGAAGTACGAGTAAAAAGGAGATATTTTGTAACTGAAAGTAAATACATGATAGTAGAGACTGTAAGTAGCTACGTGATTTAGAGCACAATGGTTATGTAAACGGCTTGGGGGCACATGAATACAAATAAGGAGACACATGAATACAGCTACTGGGGATAGTGATCACATAACCAATTCTACTCATCCCGTCCCAATCAATACACAAGAATCCGTTCAAGTTATGTTATAAGCACATGAATACAGCTAAGATACGTGAACTCATGTAATAAGTAGTACATGAGGCACATGATAAGCACATAAAAGCACATGAAAGCACATGAGAACATGTAAAAACATGAACTAGTACGAGTACAAGGAGTACCTGATGCACATGATAAAGTTCATGAACATGAAATACCCAATGCACCCGTAGAGGGATAACATCTCAGGAAAGGATCCATATAGTACTAATCCGTGAAGATACGTGTCAGCATCAAGTAGAGTAATCTAGAGCAAGAAAATAATCCAGGTAAGTATGAAAAGATCAGAGAATGTACTCGCCTGATATCTGAATGTCCAAGGTAAAGATCTGTCCGATGAGAGGTATCTGGCTCCTAATTAGAACAACACAAGTCACAACATGTCCAGAAGGGTAATATAAAGCACTACAATACATTCTACATGAATCTAGGTCAAACTAGGCCAAAGTCAACCCTTGGTCAACTCTGGTCAACTGCACTAGTCAAACTAGGTCAAACTAAGTCATGTCCTAACCCAGCAAGTCTTACTAGGCCTAACCAAGACTATCCTAGCAAGCACACATCAATACAAGGCTATACAAGCCAACATACACCCAACTCTATATAGCATGCAATTATTCAATACTCAAATAGGCAAGAATTCACATTAGATATACACTAGGTAATCTATTACTTTAAGCTATACATGTCTACACATATATACACATGCATATATTGGTATTCAATATTAGGTCTATAATCATGGCATTTCAAATGGCTGTATAAACTTATATATTACAATACAATATGCTAACATATATATAATATACATACATAGCTAAGTTAATTAAAATACTTATTTAAGAGGCTATGTGTGTGTATGTGAACATGGCAAAGGGGCAAGTGAGGGTTAAATGGGCATACATAGTGTATACATATCAAAGAGTGTCAAAGTGTAAGTGAACAAAGTGTCAAGTGTGATAGTGTCAACATAGTGTAAGGGGTACATGAGGTAATATAGGATTTGTGTTAACATAGAACATTACATCTCATTAACTTGTATATTGCATACATTACATCTATTATTATATTACATTCATGCTTGTATTCATTCATCATTTATTTATTCTCTTGCACTACTATATACACCATACATTACATACTATGGAACCTACATATTCATTACAAGCCATACTTATACATGCTTACATTAGATAGGATACTTACACCTCATACATTATTTATTTAACCATTTACTCATGCTTGCATTCTCTATTTAATTACATAATGTATATACATTAACATGGGTTAAAATCAAATAGAACATTATATTACACACAAGGGTGCACACATATGCCGAATAGTAACTCCTACTAATAATCAATACTGTACCATCTCAGCATGAATTAAAATCTAGGATTAAAGTATGTTATAGATCTATGTGTTAGCTTTCCGAAACTTCAAACGGATCGCGTTTTCGTTTCCGAAAACTCCCGGAATCACGAAAACACCGAGAACGCGTTTGTCTTTCGTACAGCTGACACTCAAATAATTCTCCAGAAAGTTACAGAAATAATTAGGCCTATTAATACATGTTTTTGGAAATCTAACTTCAATACGCTTCTTTTAAAAAAAAATGAAAGATTAAACCGAGCTTTGAGCTAGAAGTTATGACATTTCTAAGTTAGGGCTGAAATTAAAAACGTGGATAAAAATCATGACGGATTTAGATAGTTTGAGCCAAAAGAATACACAATATATATCCTAATTATCCGCAACAATAATGACAATAATAATATGAGGAACCACACTCACAAACTTGATTATATAATCATCATGAACCATTTATTTATAGATACACTCTCATTACAATATATATATATATATATATATATATATATATATATATATATATATATATATATATATATATATATATATATATATATATATATATATACACAAATCTATATATGTAACATGAACACATCTATAAGAGATACATGAATGAAATGTAAAGTACTCAAGAACACATCTCTACATATTCAAATCTGAGATTTAATATGAATTAATTCATTTAATCAATATTTTAAATATAAAGTGTGTCCAAGTTTGGGGGTTTTCCCCATGAACACAAGACACAACAATAATATAATAGAAATCCCTAAAGGACACATAATGGACACAAGAGGACACAAAATAGGGACACAACAATGGGGGTCATTCCTATGGTTAAAACTTTTCTAAATGCAAAATGGAGAAATAAAAGAGAAGGAAATATTACCTAAAGGAGAGAAAATCCAAGGAGAAAGGCTTCTTCCTTGGGAGAGCTTGAGAGCACTTGGGGAAGAGACTTCTCAAAGAAAGGAAATGATATGGGAGTCCTATTAGGGCCGGCCACAATGGTTATATCCCCCTTCATTGAATATTACAAGTTTGCCCCTCCCTTAGTTACAAGTGTTTAAAATAATTTTGGTTAGGGCTTGGGGGTAAAAGGGTCAAAATAAAAACTCTAAATGGTTAACCTAATAATTAGGATTATAACTAATCTTTCTAACATGACTAATTAAAATATGGGCCATGGCTAACTAATGCATGGGTCCAACTAGAGTCTAAGTTACCCCGGGTCCCCGTTACAAGTCGGATTGAGACGAAATTCGAACCCGACTCAAATAATCCCAAAACAATATCATAAATAATAAAATAATATCAAAATAATTCAAAGAGGTCAAATGCAAAATATCCTTAGGCCAGAAATGACATTAAAATATCATAATCACATGGTTAGGCTCTAGGTCAAACAGTCTCTAGGGTTTCACTAGCAAAACGTCAAAACCACAAGTCATTGATTTTTAAAATGATTTAAAATCTCCAAAAATTATATCATGAATTAAATATCATTATTAAAATAATTATAAACATGAAATTATAAAATTACCCTTATTTGGAAAACTGGGTGCTACAACTCTACCCACCTTAGAAAAATTTCGTCCTCGAAATTTAAGATCGATAGTACTCCTTATAGAGCCTCTAACCTACCCAATATCTAAGGTAACACTTCCTAACACTGGAATAATAAACGGACATCTAAATAGTGTCAATCTAGGAATACCTCCAATACTGCTCTGCTGTACGGCGGTAATGGAACTTCAATAAAATATGGACTGGAACCTATATCCAAGGGACTGGACCTATTTTAAAGTGGTCTTAACTAAGGATGAAAATGAACTGATCATAGGCTATAGGTATGCTCAAACTATTATCTTCCTATTAACCATCTATTAATACATTCTATTACCATAGGAACGATGCATTACTAAGACATATAGGCCCCTATCTCTCATAACACAAAAGACTAGTACATCCTATCAAGGCTGATACTATAATCTCTCATAAATCTCATAAGCTACATGTTTATAGACACACATCCCCACATCAAGGACTAACCTATATATATCTACAACTGATACTAATGGGGTGACGTCCCTATTTCCCAACAATCAAGGTCTAAAAAATTTTATCTAAATCATGCAATTTGAAGGAATAGTATACAAGGTCAGGGCATACCGTAGCAGTTGGAAGTCTCACCTAGGTACACTAATCATTATAGGTCAAAATAGTACTATGCTATCAACACACAAACAATCTAGGGTGTCCTAATTGGAAAGGTAAGGGAACAACAATCATCAAGGTTGTAGGGCTGTCTACCATCCTATATAAAAATTGGTCATTAACAAGCAACTAAGAAATTATTAAAAGGTTACTATTCCATAAAATGGCAAAAATTGAAAATTTAGGCACAACAAATGACAAATAGATTTTTGTCTTGACACGATCTAAGTTGATCAATTCGGGATAAAACGAGATTTGGGCAAGAAGGGAAATCAATGAAATCAAAGTATGAGCACGAGCATCCAATGATGGAGGTTCAGGTCATGATTAAATTTAATTCGACTGAGTACGTATACGAGGTTCATAGGCGATGAAAAGATTTCAAGGAGAATTGTCAAGGCTGTCGCGAATGAGACTCTAGGGTCAAGTTTAACTATGTCTCCATTCTCGTAGATTGATACATGAAAAAGCAAACCAAAGTGCAATAGGTTGATCAGACCATCATGTACCGGTTCTGATTAGACAATATGTTAGTGGTTGGCCACCCAATAAAATATGTCATGACCAAGCTCGAAAATAGATAAGCTTGCAAAACTAAGGCTAATTTAGCAGCACAAGATATAAGGGTGGTAATGATGAAAGGAATTACATAGTCTAAGTTTCTTAACCAACGGATCAAGTAATCAGATAAGGTACAAGGTTAAGCATCTAAGGAAACAAGCAGAACACCATCACATGGTCGAAAGAATTGAGTCAAGGCTGGATTTCTAATTGAAATAAGAAGAAATTTAGTATAATGGTAGAGGTTATAGTTTAGCCAGTTGACCAGAAAATCATATCAAGAAAATAGAGTACAAGAAGACGGGTTTTATTAGGACATGATATACCTACACGAAGGTGAGCTCGTCTAGGTCTTGCATATAAGATTTGTTGGAGGGTAACAGCTAGTATTACATTCCGAATATCAAAATCACGATAAGGAACGTCAAGGATCTCAATTAGAAAGTGGGAGTTCAAGAGGTGGTAATTAATACACAAAAATAATGAAAATCGAGTTAGTCATCTGCTTCTGATACTGTTAAGTTCATCTGGTCATAACTTGCCAATCATATCTTTACCTCACCAGTCTCCATATGAAAATTTAACCTTTACTTAAACCCTTACCATGACTACCGTAGGCAATTCCCAATTTTCAAACATCACTCTTGAAGCACAGCCCTCACATTTAGGAATCAACATAACCATTTATTTAAATTTCCAAGTTCTTTCACCTTGTCTTAAATTTGACCCAAAACCTCTAAATCCGTTTACGAATTCCTTGAACTTGTTCAAATTGTTCTCCTCGTATTATTTAATTTAAATCTCTAGGCCTTACAAAACTTATCTTCCATCATAAAATTAACTTTCGTATTTTCTTCGACATACACCCTTGAATATTATTCTCCTAAAAATATTTCACAACAATCTCTAAACTTCCATAACTTTGTGTTCTCTCTATCCCTAGTCATTTCCTCGCAACATCTTGTTTAATATCCTTATTAAACACAATTAACTTCTCTTTTCCATTACTAACCTTCTACATAGCCTCAGAGTAAAAGTTTTCCCCAGAATCAATAACCAAGATTTTCTAAGTTCTCAAAACTAGGTTGACCTCTGATATCCTCATTAGTTTTGAATACACCTATAAACTATCTCATAACCCCAAAATTTCTCTAAATGTAATTGTTTCCAGATTGGCTATACATCTCTTTATTCTATTCGAGACCTTTACCATATTTCTATCTCAAGTTTCCATATGGAACACTCCACATTTGATTTCCTTTAGATCATCATAAAATAACCAGTTACGTCTTCTCTGAGCTACATAATTTACGTCACTTCCTTAGCCTTTTCTATGCAAAAGATACGAAGATTCAAGGGTTTCGAAGTACATCTGGTAGGGACGACAAGATATGGGTAATTAATGTAATAAGACAGAGTTTAAGATAAGAGGTAAATAAGAATGCAAGGGAATAATGGCGAGAAAGAATAATGAAGATATGTTCCTTCTCATCGGTTCAAACGAGAGGAACCCATCAAGCTTAAATTCAATAGCAAGGAATGAGGGTGAATCCAAACAAGAGGAAAAGGAATTCCAATTGAAGTTCAAAATGAGTTTCTCAGGGGTCGTCCCAGAAATCTCTCAAAGAATCCTAAGTGTGATTGAGTACCTTAGATTTGAAAATATTAATCTAAATATTAAATCAACAACTACAAAATTTTATCAAAATCATCAATTAATACCAGGATTCAAAGTTCTACAATGAATCCACAAAATCAAATTCAAATCAAGGAAAAAGGTGAATCAAAACAAGGGAAAAGGAGTTTAAATCGGAATTCAAAATGAGATTCTCAAGGGTCATCCCAGGAATCTCTCAAGGAATCCTAACAGTGATTGAGTATCCTCTTATCCTAACATCTTAATTTATATATCCTATAGCAGGCTCGTAGTAGTACAACTAAGTCGTTGCACTACTACGAAATCGTACTAATGCGAATCTTGACCTGCATAGGCCACCACTAAAAACGTGTCACGACCCACACCCTAGAATAAGGACACGAGAAGTGGGTATGTCCAGCCTACGCCGCAGTATCAGCGGTAGAACGCTGTCCTAGGTCTCATACATCTAACAGTATAAGGCTAAACAGTTTATACTCCCCGAATGGGGGTGATATAGCAGATACAGACTCCATCACATGGTAGAGCATGATAAGGATAGATAAAACATGAATCCAAAAGAGGTACAACAGAGAGAAATCTAAGTGTCTAAGATACACAAATCCAGAAATACATCTCAAATCTCCAAACTCAGAAACAGTAATCCATAAAGTAAATACAACTCCAGACAAATAAAATAACTATCTAAACAACCTCTAATGTGTCTCCTCTAGGCTAGCAGGTAACCTCCAGCTATCTGTAAAATTTATCAACAGGTCCAGTCAGGACGGGAACGAGCATATATCTCTAAAACAGTTCATAGCAGGTTAGGAGTATAAATCATGCAATAGAGTAAAATACAGGAAGTGCTGAATAGGAAGTACGAGTAAACAGGAGATATTTTGTAAATAAAAGTAAATACATGATAGTAGAGGCTGTAAGTGGCTACGTGATTTAGAGCACAATGGTTATGTAAACAGCTTAGGGGCACATGAATACAAATAAGGAGGCACATGAATACAGCTACTGGGGATAGTGATCTCTACTCACCCCGCCCCAATCAATACACAAGGATCCGTTCAAGTTATGTTATAAGCACATGAATACAGCTAAGATACGTGAACTCATGTAATGAGTAGTACATGAGGCACATGATAAGCACATGAAAGCACATGAAGCATATGAAAGCACATGAGAACATGTAAAAACATGAACTAGTACGAGTACAAGGAGTACCTAATGTACATGATAAAGTACATGAACATGAAATACCCGATGCACCCGTAGAGGGATAACATCTCAGGAAAGGATCCATATAGTACTAATCCGTGAAGATACGTGTCAGCATCAAGTAGAGTAATCTAGAGCAAGAAAATAATCCAGGTAAGTATGAAAAGATCAGAGAATGTACTCGCCTGATATCTGAATATCCAAGGTAAAGATACTGTCCGAAGAGAGGTGTCTGGCTCCTAATTAGAATAGCACAAGTCACAACATGTCCAGAAGGGTAATATAAAGCACTACAATGCCTTCTACATGAAAACTAGGCCAAAGTCAACCCTTGGTCAACTCTGGTCAACTGCACTAGTCAAACTAGGTCAAACTAGGTCATGTCCTAACCCAGCAAGTCTTACTAGGCCTAACCAAGACTACCCTAGCAAGCACACATCAATACAAGGCTATACAAGCCAACATACACCCAACTCTATATAGCATGTAATTATTCAATACTCAAATAGGCAAGAATTCACATTAGATATACACTAGGTAATTTATTACTTTAAGCTATACATGTCTACACATATATACACTTGCATATATTGGTATTCAACATTAGGTCTATAATCATGGCATTTCAAATGGTTGTATAAACTTATATATTACAATACAATATGCTAACATATATATAATATACATACATAGCTAAGTTAATTATATTCATAAATACTTATTTAAGAGGCTATGTGTGTATATATGAACATGGCAAAGGGGCAAGTGAGGGCTAAATGGGCATACATAGTGTATACATATCAAAGAGTGTTTAAAGTGTAAGTGAACAAAGTGTCAAGTGTGATAGTGTCAACATAGTGTAAGGGGTACATGAGGTAATATAGGATTTGTGTTAACATAGAATATTACATCTCATTAGCTTGTATATTGCATACATTACATCTATTATTATATTACATTCATGCTTGCATTCATTCATCATCATTTCTTATCTTGCACTACTATATGCATCATACATTACATACTATGGAACCTACATATTTATTACAAGCCATACTTATACATGCTTACATTAGATAGGATACTTACACCTCATACATCATTTATTTAACCATTTATTCATGCTTGCATTCTCTATTTAATTATATAATGTATATACATTAACATGGGTTAAAATCAAATAGAATATTATATTACACACAAGGGTGCACAAAATGCATATGCCGAATAGTAACTCTTACTAATAATTAATACTGTACCATCTCAGCATGAATTAAATCTAGGATTAAGTATGTTATAGATCTATATGTTAGCTTTCCTAAACATTAAACGGATCGCGTTTTCGTTTCCGGAAACTCCCGAAATCGCAAAAACACCGAGAACGCGTTTGTCTTTCGTACAGCTGACACTCAAATAATTCTCCAGAAAGTTACAGAAAGAATTAGGCCTATTAATACATGTTTTTGGAAATCTAACTTCAATACACTTCTTTTAAAAAAATGGAGATTAAACCGAGCTTTGAGCTAGAAGTTATGACATTTCTAAGTTAGGGCTGAAATTAAAAACGTGGATAAAATCATGACGGATTTAGATAGTTTGAGCCAAAAGAATACACAATATATCCTAATTATCCACAACAATAATGACAATAATAATATGAGGAACCACACTCACAAACTTGATTATATAATCATCATGAACCATTTATTACATATATAAATATAGATACACTCATTACAATATATATATATAATATATATATATATTATATATATATATATATATATATAATATATTATATATATATATATATATATATATATATATATGTAACATGAACATCTATAAGAGATACATGAATGAAATGTAAAGTACTCAAGAACACATCTCTACATATCAAATCTGAGATTTAATATGAATTAATTCATTTAATCAATATTTTAAATATAAAGTGTGTCCAAGTTTGGGAAGTTTTTTCCATGAACACAAGACACAACATAATACAATAGAAATCCCTAAAGGACATATAATGGACACAAGAGGACACAAAATGGGGACACAACAATGGAGGTCATTCCTATGGTTAAAACTTTCCTAAATGCAAAATGGAGAAATAAAGAGAAGAAAATATACCTAAAGGAGAGAAAATCCAAGGAGAAAGGCTTCTTCCTTGGGAGAGCTTGAGAGCACTTGGGGAAGGAGACTTCTCAAAGAAAGGAAATGAGATGGGAGTTCCTATTAGGGCCGGCCACAATGTTTATCCCCCTTCATTGAATATTACAAGTTTTCCCCTTCCTTAGTTACAAGTGTTTAAAACATTTTGGTTAGGGTTTGGGGGTAAAAGGTCAAAATAAAAACTCTAAATGGTTAACCTAATAATTAGGATTATGACTAATCTTTCTAAAATGACTAATTAAAAGTGGGCCATGGCTAACTAATGCATGGGTCCAACTAGAGTCTAAGTTACCCCGGTCCCCGTTAAAAGTCGGATTGAGATGAAATTCGAACCCGACTCAAATAATCCCAAAACAATATCATAAATAATAAAATAATATCAAAATAATTCAAGAGGTCAAATGCAAAATATCCTTAGGCTAGAAATGATTAAAATATCATAATCACATGGTTAGGCTCTAGGTCAAACAGTCTCTAGGGTTTCACTAGCAAAATGTCAAAACTACAAGTCATTGATTTAAATAATTTTAAAACGATTTAAAATCACCAAAAATTATCTCATGAATTAAATATCATTATTAAAATAATTATAAACACAAAATTTCTAAATTACCCTTATTTGGAAAATTGGGTGCTACAAGATGGGAGAAATATCGACACGAAGTTGGCATGGTTGCTTGTTTTTACTGCTGTTGCTGCGGTTTGCTTGAGCGCGCGTGGCCGACTCCGGCCGGCCTTCGCACGCGGCGTCGCCGAGGACCGCACGGGGTCGCCCAGGGGGGGGGGGTGGCGTGTGGTTTCGTTAGGGTTTGGAGTTTGCAACTTCTCTCTCTCCTCTTCTCCCTCTCTCTCTCTCGATGATTTATACTCGGCTGACAGAAGGCTCGGGTTCACGGGTTCTTGGCTACTGTTCGGTTGAGAACAAAGAGGGGGGGTCGTGCCTGTGGGCCTGCTAGGCCGGGCCTGGGTTGCTACTGTATGTGTAGCTAGTAACTATACATTTATCCATATATATCCTATGTATATATATCTATCTACTTTAAATACTCATAACATATATACCCTATTATACACGTATACATATACAATATTATACCATATACATATATACAATATATACACTCATATCTACACATACACCATATATAATATTTATACCTATATGTATATACACACTATCATACCCATATACGTATATGTTATTTGTATATACATACCATATATGATATATATTTTATTATATTCCTATATAATTATATTATTATATAATTATATTATATATATATATATATATATTATATATATATATATATATAT
>JANAVB010038834.1:0-43749 GCA_029216955.1 Iris pallida
TCAAATGTTGCCAAGCACAAAATTAGGAAGGCCAGCAGAGGCCGCAACAGCAGGTCAAGGAGGACAGCAGCATGGAGCTCAGCAAGGCAGGGTCTCAGGCCTTCACCTTGTCTCTGAAGGAGGCACTAGCATCAGGCGACGTGGTTGCAGGTACTATTTGTTGCCTTTTTCCTACAGTAGCATTATTGACTCGGGGCTACCCATGTTTGTATTTGTACGATTTGTGACACACATTGGATTAGAGTTCGAGGCATTGCCGGAGATGATGAATATACTCACTGGTAATGAGCTCGTAGGAGTTAGCAGAGTGTGCTTAGCGTGTCTGGTTGTCGTATGTGGGGATTTATGCCCGCATCTTTGGTTGAGTTCCCTATGGGCAACTTCGACGTTGTCCTAGCATAGACTCGTTGAAAGACAGTCACGCGATAATAGATTGTCGAGGAGGTAGGGTGGTGTTTAATATTTAGGCATTGAAGAGTTCACCTTTATGCGATCATTGGAGGATCATTCCAAGGGCATAGTTGCAGCGGCAGTAGCAGCGGAGGAGAAGGTTCCTAGGATGGTCGAAGAGTTTCTTGATGTTTTTCCTGATGAGCTTCCAGGTTTACCACCAGCAAGAGATGTAGAGTTTTGGATTGAGTTGAATCCTGGAAAGAAGCCTATAGCCAGCAGGGTTTACAAAATGTCGGAGCCAGAGTTGGACTTTATCAACAAGTGGAAGAATTGAAGGCGAAGAAGTTTATTAAAGAAAGTGGATTGCCTTGGGGAGCACCAGTGATTCTAGTACCCAAGAAGGATGGAACAACGTGGATGTGTATTGATTATAGGCGTTGAATATAGTGACAGTAAAGAATAATTACCCGCTTCTAAGGATTGATGATTTGTTTGATCAGCTAAGTAGAGCCAAAGTTTTCTCGAAGATTGACCTTCGGTCTGGGTATCATCAAGTGAGAGTCCGGGAGCAACACATACCCTAGATAGCATTTAGTTTATGATAAGGGCATTATGAATTTTTGGTGATGCCATTTGGATTAACTAATCCCCCTGCAGTATTTATGGACTTGATGAATCGTATCTTTATGCCATATTTGGATTAGTTTGTGATAGTATTCATAGAAGACATCCTTGTCTATTCCAGTAGTGAGGATGAGCATGAGAAATATCTTTGGACAGTTTTGCAGACCTTGAGGGAGCATCAACTTTATGCGAAGCTCAGTAAATACGAGTTTTGGTTGGATCGTATTTCGTTCCTGGGATATATTATTTCTGGAGCAGGAGTGTTGGTAGATCCGAAGAAGGTTGGCAGTAGTAGAGAATTGGCCAGTCCCGAAGATGGTAGTAGACGTACGTAGTTTCCTGGGACTGACAGGTTACAACAGGAGGTTTATGGCAGACTTTGCCAGGATTTCAGCACCCTTGATGCGTCTAATACTGTAGGTAAAAAAAAAAATCAAACTGCGCCTAGTTTTCCGTCAACAGGCAGACTGAGCCTAGTTTTCAGCCAGCTAGCCAAACTGCGCCTAATTCATGAATCTGGGCAGACTGCGCCTAGTTTTCCGTCAACAGGGCAGACTGTGCCTAGTTCTCAATCAAACTCAAATGCCTATTCAGTACTCAGAGAGGCGCGTTTCTCAAACCGCGCGTAGATCACATAATCATTATTATCTGATAGCACGTAAATCGAAATGATATCTCATCATTATTCTGACAGAGTAGCACTCGAGGAAGATATGATAGATGTCTAGACAGATTGCACCTACATCGAAGAACCAGGCACTATCGACAGACTGCGCCTACTTTGACTATATCAAGCACACTTTGCAGATTGCGCTTACGTCTCAGTGAAGAAGGCGCAGTTCAATACAACATCAATTCAGAGCTTGCCACGTGTCCCTGAAACAGGCGCGCTTTGACTAAATCAACGCCTAACTACCACTCTACATGTCCAACACGTGTCCCACTAACTGTACACGACCAAGCGCATGTCAATCAAATAATGCCACGTGTCTAGAGCAGTTGGTGCACGTTCGTGATAATGGAGTGAAAACAGGCGCAGTTTGTCATACGTGCTCAAAACAGGCGCAGTTTGTCATACGTGCTCAAAACAGGCGCACTTCAACCAGGCACTCTCCAGAATAACTGCCCAAAATAGTTATTTCAGAACTCTATAAATAGAGTTTCGTTTCCATTCAACAGAGGGGAGATCAGAGAGATCAGATTACACACAGAGAGATTATTCTCTTCAGAGAATCCAGGAGTTCTTGCTAAAGTGCTGCTGCGTTCTTTAGAGGCTCTTCGCCTTCAGTTCATCAGAGGCTTCCTGCCTTCGTTCCATCAGAGGCTTCTTGCCTTCAGTCATCTTCAAAAGCTTTCGTCTTCAAAAGTTCACATCGTCTAAGGGATAAAGCGATCGTCATCCAGATCGGATTCCTATAGTTGTACTTTCCCAGAATTCTTGTAATATTCTTTACAAAGTTTGTGAAATAAAATCATACTTTTGTTTTTGCAAACAAAATGGCGACTCTGCTGGGGACGACCTTTTCTCTGATGAAAAGGTGACAACTCAATATGACACGGCGTCTATCGGCTCGACGCAGAAGACTTTGGTCGTGAAAGTCGACCAAACGGCCTACGAAGCACTGATTAATGCACAAAGCACTCCTCGCCGCACTACGACTTCCGTCAAGAGCAAGACTCGCTCAGTGTGGGCTCCCAAGAACTCTGCTCCTTCTCTGATGAAGAACGCTGCCACTTCTTCGGCACAACCTGCTGTTTCCAAGACACCAGTGCCTATCTCTAGCAACCTGGCGCAGTCTGTTCCCTCTTTAGGGAAACAGATTGTTCAGGCGCAGTTTGCGGCCAAACATGCCAACCAGGCACAGTCTGTTCTCTCCGTAGGGAAACAGACTAGAGCTGTGAACCAGATGCAGTCTGCTGTCAACCCATCTTCTGGCACAGTTCATGCCAAAACATCACAATCTCTGCCTCGCAATCAGGCGCAGTCCGTTCTCTCCTTAGGGAAACAGGCGCAGTCTGACACCAAACCTCCTTCTGACACAGTTTGTGCCAAATTAGTACAAGTCAAATCTTCTGCTGCTGCCCAGGCGCAGTCCAATGCATCTGCTGCCCTGACTAAAACAGGCGCAGTCTGCTCAGGCGCAGTCTGCTCCGGATCATTCCAGAATCCAGAAACCCAAAACTGCACAGGCGCAGTTTGCTAAGGACAGTCCTTTGGCTGCTCCTTCTTCGATTCTATCAAAAGGAAAAGGCCCCTTGGTCTTCTCCCAATCTTCCCAAGCGCAAAACTTGGAAGATAACAGAGGGAAATGCTCTTTAGCTATCCCTTCATCTCAAAACAATGGAAAGGGTTCTCTGGCCTTTTCCAAGTCTTCTTCGATTCTTATCGAGGAGGATCCAACTGATGGTGCCTCTGCACCTATTAGTACGAATATCCCCCTTAACAAGGGTTCTCGTACTAATCAGAGAGGCATTTTACCTACTCCCAAGGCAAATATTCAGGAATTGCCTAATTTGCGGATTTCACGATCCGAACAAGGCAAATTACAAGTTTCACAAACTGAGGTTCTCAGGGGCGGTTTAAATGATTTACGGGCATATCAATAAAAAACCCCAATCAAAACCTACCTCTGTGAAACGCAAATATGCTAAGATTAACTTACCTCAGTATCAACCTTTTGAGGCAAGGAATCCTGACAACTACGCCAATCAGATGAGTACCTCTCTTATACTCATGGAATCGAACGTTTACGAAATCGGAATCATGTTCCAAATGTCATCTATGAGTATATCCCTGCTACTTCTTCTCATCCCGTTGTCTCTGATCTTCGGGATCATCTCAGGCAGAAACGGAATACCACCCCCAGTTCTCCCAAACAATTACAAGTTCATCATTGCAATCATCCTCACGAAGTGGTTATTAAATGTTGTTGCCAAACAACCAAACGTTCTGTCTTCGAGCGTCTGAATTTCCCTTATGTTGATCAAAGAGTGATGATGAAGAAGAGGTAATGTTTGCCTCCGTCAACATGACTTCCAGAGATTCTGGGGGTAGAAAATGCAAGCACGGAAAGAACCGGAGACCCAGCCAGCACTATCTTGACCGACTTCGAGAATCAGATGATGGTGTTTACCAGCATACTCGATCTCGAAGCCGAGAAACAATAGGTCAAAGGAATTTTCCTTACCGTGATATCTCTACCTCTCATGCTGGGGGTAGTTCTGACTATGCTGTCGACAGTGATAGCTCTGAACAAACTGTGTCATCTGTCATGGCACGAGAAGTGATAGCATACGTCACTGAAGAACAAGATGCTTCTGGTTCCAACAATCAGAATCAAAGGATTATTGCACTAGAAGAACAACTGAAGATATGGCCGAAATGATGGCTAAAATGCATGATGTTATTATGGCTCAGCATACTCCACCAGTTATAACTCCTGAACCATTGGTTTCTTCCACTCCTCAGAACCCTGGTCTGGGGGTACCACCTCTTCCGAACATCACAGTACCAGCTCAGGTTACTCTTAGCCAAACTGGTGCTGGGGGTGATGCTTACCATGCGGTTCCTCCTCCGATCATTACCAATCAATCTAGCAATCCTCAATCTTCAGGAAATGCTAATGATGCTGTTGAAACATTGCGGAATCAATTTGAAGCCTATGCACAAAGGGAAGGCTTACAACGGTTGGGCATTAAACAACCCTATCCCGCCGAATGGAAGAAAATGCAGTTTCCACCAAAATACAAATTCCCCACTATTATGCAGTTTGATGGCACTTCATCTCCCAATCAGTATATTAATCATTTTGAATTGATGACTGATCCTCTTCAGCCTAATGATGCCCTTCTTACTCGGGTATTCGTCAGTTGTTTAACTGGCGCTGCTTATGACTGGTACCGAAGTCTACCAGACGGATGTATCACTTCTTTTGCTGGTTTCAAACAGATGTTCCTTGAACGATTTTATGAAGGCGTCAATGACATGACTATGTCAGCCCTCATTAAAATTAAACAAAGAAATAATGAGCCTGCTGAGCAATTTATCGAGAGGTTCCGTCGCGAATCTCTCAAAATGCCAATGGGAACACCATCTGCTGTTACAATCGATACTTGCAAGAATAATCTCTTGCCAATTATCAGTATGTGGACAGGGGCAACTCAATTCCAGGATTGGCCTTCTTTCATTATTAATGCTAAGGCAGCAGAACTCAGCGCTGAAAAATTCAAGACATTGGGGGTTCACATGAATCCTGACCAAGGCGATCATAGCTCAAACTCTAACAACAATCACCAAATAACAAGAGGGGTAAAGATACATCTACTCCTAAAGAAGCTTTGGCCATAAATCTAAAGAATAAAGAAGCACTGGTTGTCAATGTTGCTCAATCTGCACATACTCCATCACAACAACCTCAAAGAGCACCACGTCCTAAAGAAGAGTACTATTTCGATGAAGATGACATCATGGGTATCTTTGAATGTCTTACAAAGAGCAACAAACTGCAATTACCCGACCCTAAAAGGGCGGAAGAAGTTGGTAAGACTGACCATCCAAAATATTGTGTCTATCACAGGTTTGTTGGACATCCTACTCGAGCATGCTACGTGCTCAAAGGCAAGATCCAAGAGCTAGTCAACGCTGGGGTTATCACTCTTCAACAAGACGAAAAGACTGTGACCACAAACATGGTCTCAGTTCAATTTGGAGACTTTCCTCCTCTGATGGTGCAAGTCGGCGTCATTCCAATCCCCAAAGCTACTCTTGAGATTGAGAATCTCCCTCTTTCTCAGAATAAAGGCCTTGTTCCATTATCTCTTGATAATGATGAAATTATGTGGATCCATCCTGATCTCGCTTCAGAGTTTGAAGTCTCATATTCCAAGAAGAAAGATCGTTCTAAAGGCAAGATAAAGATTTGCAACATGGTGTCCTTCGACCCTACAAACGAAGAAGAGATCTTGATCGGCACCAGATCAGGAAAAACATATCAACGGGAAGTCCCAGAAGCTCCAGAGTCTTCTTCGGAGTCTGCTCCAGCACAACCTGCATCTATTGAGGAGAATCCTTCTGCATCTGCACCAGTAGTGGTGTCTATTCCCCCAAATCTACTGCAGTAGACAAGGGCAAGCAACAAGTCCGCTTCGACAAACCTCTGAAGAAATTATCACTCACAGGATTTGAGAAGCCTTATAATTTCGATATTTTGGTTCAATTAGCTAATACACCAGCCAGATTGTCAATCTTCGAGCTCTTGCGTCTTTCCAGAGAGACTCGGGAAACTCTAAGTGAAGCCCTGATGCAAGCAGAAACCTGCTTGACTTTCCTCAAGAAGCTGGAAGCAGAACCAGTTTCTTGCCTACACTGCCACAGTGTTCTGGACTTGATGCCGAACATCACTTTTACGCAGGACGATATGCTGCTAGAAGATAATCGACATGACCGTCCTCTATATTTTATGGGCTATATCGATTCCATGAAGGTTGATCGTCTATTGATTGATCCTGGGTCCGCTCTCAGCATTATGACGAAGACTATGCTAGATGCACTGAAAATACCTGTACATAGTCTTTCTGTTACCATTACCACAATTCTGGGATTCAACCAAGGTAAAAGCGAACCTTTGGGCAAGATTCGCCTAAAACTACAAATAGGCAATCTGCGCACTAAGGTTACCTTTTATATCATCGACAACCATGGTTGCTCATACAATGCTATTCTGGGGAGGCCATTCCTGCATGAACATAACATCGCTTCCACTCTTCATCAATGTTTTAAATACGTTGATGACAATGGAGAAGTCCATAAGGAGGTGGCTGATCTCCATCCCTTCAAAGGAGTTGAGGCATATTGCAATGACTCTCGCATGTATAAAAAGGAATTCATGAAGATTGTTCTGTCTCTTGACACAGAAGAAGATCAGGAAGCAACGTCCAGTGAAACCCTCATCATACCTGTTAAAGGGCGGGTTTCTTATCCTCAGTCCTCTAAACTATTGGCTATTCACTTGCCAATTCAGAAACAGCCAACTGATGATGATTAAAGGGAGCTCACCTCCTCTGAGCCTCTTGTTATTTGACTTACGTCGTAACAAGATAAAAAAAAAAAAAAAAAAAGCAGCTCACTTCCTTTGAGCCACTTGTTATCAAAGACAAGGAAAATAGGGAGCTCACCTCCTCTGAGTCGCTTGTTATTGACCTCCGTCGTAAACAAGTCTAAACTTCCTTCACGTTCTTCCTCTCCCCCTCTTGTAATCAATCTGACCAAGTCTGCTAAGGCTAAAGGTCCTGTTGTAAATACCACTGTGTATATCAATGAAGATGTATCTCCTTTCCAGTATACTGATGTCATCTACTATACTAAGTATTATTTGGAAATGTTAGATAGCTTCCAATCATTCACAATGGGAGTTGTGCAAGCTCTTCAGACGGAAGTCTCAAATGATCGGCCAGAAGTCCTGCTTTATTGTTCCTTCTCGAAAGGAAGGCGAGAGTCCAATACTTTTTAGTAAAGGACCAGAACAAAAGTTCAGCTATACGGATGACAGCAAAGTTAACGATACTGGACCTATTCAGCATCATCGTTACAGTCAGCAGTGCAAAGACATCCTCCGAAAGATGGGCTACGACTTCAAAAGTGGCCTCAACTACGGCAAAGGAAGGCGAACTCCTGTTCGTACAGCTGTTCCATATGGAAAGTCTGAAATGTACTACAGCAGGACTAACAGAGGGCTCGGATATGCTTCTCCGCAAGTGTTATCCCCAGCAGTCTCTAAATCTGATAGTGACGAGCGCTTCAATTCTTCTGATTCCAGATCATGGGATTCTGACACCAGTATTGGTCAAATTCATCGATTGACTATATCTTCTAAATGAACATCCTATACAAAATTATTTGACGGTTCATCCCGTTCATCATCATCATGACGGTTCATCCCGTTCATCATTATCATCTGACGGTTCATCCGTTCATCATCACCATTTGACGGTTCATCCCGTTCATCATCATCATTTGACGGTTCATCCCGTTCATCATCATCATTTGACGGTTCATCCCGTTCATCATCATTTGACGGTTCATCCCGTTCATCATCATCATCTGACGGTTCATCCCGTTCATCATTATCATCTGACGGTTCATCCCATTCATCATCATCATTTGACGGTTCATTCCGTTCATCATCATCATTTGACGGTTCATCCCGTCATCATCATTTGACGGTTCATCCCGTTCATCATCATCATCTGACGGTTCATCCCGTTCATCATCACCATTTGACGGTTCATCCCGTTCATCATCATTTGACGGTTCATCCCGTTCATCATCATCATTTGACGGTTCATCCCGTTCATCATCATCATTTGACGGTTCATCCCGTTCATCATCATCATCTGACGGTTCATCCCGTTCATCATTATCATCTGACGGTTCCCGTTCATCATCATCATTTGACGGTTCATTCCGTTCATCATCACCATTTGACAGTTCATCCCGTTCATCACACCATTTGACAGTTTATACCGTTCATCTTTATCATCTGACGGTTTATCCTCTTCCTCATATTATCCGGTGGTTTATATTCCTCCATAAAGAATTGAATTCAATCAGTCTTGAAAAATGAAGATTCATCATTCGGATATTCATTAAATGTCTGAAACGTGAGGTTAATCCTTCCAGATCGAGCAGACAACTTAGCCTATGCGCAACTTGATTTGATTTTCAAAATTCAAAGTATTTCAAAATTTTGAATAAAATCAACTTTCGAAAACTTTGAAGGGGGTCTTGTAGGTAAAAAAAAAATCAAACTGCGCCTAGTTTTCCGTCAACAGGGCAGACTGAGCCTAGTTTTCAGCCAGCTAGCCAAACTGTGCCTAATTCATGAATCTGGGCAGACTGCGCCTAGTTTTCCGTCAACAGGGCAGACTGTGCCTAGTTCTCAATCAAACTCAAATAGCGCCTATTCAGTACTCAGAGAGGCGCGTTTCTCAAACCGCGCGTAGATCACATAATCATTATTATCTGATAGCACGTAAATCGAAATGACATCTCATCATTATTCTGACAGAGTAGCACTCGAGGAAGATATGATAGCTGTCTAGACAGATTGCACCTACATCGAAGAACCAGGCACTATCGACAGACTGTGCCTACTTTTGACTATATCAAGCACACTTTGCAGATTGCGCTTACGTCTCAGTGAAGAAGGCGCAGTTCAATACAACATCAATTCAGAGCTTGCCACGTGTCCCTGAAACAGGCGCGCTTTGACTAAATCAACGCCTAACTACCACTCTACATGTCCAACACGTGTCCCACTAACTGTACACGACCAAGCGCATGTCAATCAAATAATGCCACGTGTCTAGAGCAGTTGGTGCACGTTCGTGATAATGGAGTGAAAACAGGCGCAGTTTGTCATACGTGCTCAAAACAGGCACAGTTTGTCATACGTGCTCAAAACAGGCGCACTTCAACCAGGCACTCTCCAGAATAACTGCCCAAAACAGTTATTTCAGAACTCTATAAATAGAGTTTCGTTTCCATTCAACAGAGGGGAGATCAGAGAGATCAGATTACACACAGAGAGATTATTCTCTTCAGAGAATCCAGGAGTTCTTGCTAAAGTGCTGCTGCGTTCTTCAGAGGCTCTTCGCCTTCAGTTCATCAGAGGCTTCCTGTCTTCGTTCCATCAGAGGCTTCTTGCCTTCAGTCATCTTCAAAAGCTTTCGTCTTCAAAAGTTCACATCGTCTAAGGGATAAAGCGATCGTCATCCAGATCGGATTCCTATAGTTGTACTTTCCCAGAATTCTTGTAATATTCTTTACAAAGTTTGTGAAATAAATATCATACTTTTGTTTTTGCAAACAAATACGTAAGGAGATAGAGTTTGTTTGGTCAGCAGAGTGTTAAGTATCATTTGAAGAATTGAAGAAGAGATTGATCTCGGCCCCGATCTTGACGTTTCCAGTAGGATCGAGAAGGTTTACAATATATTGTGATGCATCTGAAAAAGGACTCGGGTGAGTATTGATGCGGCATGGAAGGATGATAGCATATACGTTCCGATAGCTTCGGAATCATGAGAAGAACTATCTGACCCATGACTTGGAGTTAGTAGTAGTGGTGTTTTCGCTTAAGTTGTGGAGGCACTACTTGTATGGAGAGCGAGTGGAGATTTATACTGATCATAAAAGCTTAAAGTATGTATTCATCCAGAGGGACCTGAAGATGAGACAGAGAAGATAGTTGGAGTTACTAAAGGATTTCGATGTGAATCTTCAGTATCATCCAGGCAAGGTGAATATGGTAGAAGATAACTTGAGCAGGAGAGGTGGTACATTCATCTTGACCTTGCAGAGGCACATTCTAGAAGATCTACAGGAAATGGAAATTGACGTAATCTTGTCGCAGGATATAGGAATTTTGGCCAGTTTGGAGGTTCAATCTACTTTGATGGAGAGGATCAGGGCAGCACAGGCAAAGGACCCGATGATCTAGAAGCTTCGATCAGAATGTGAGTCAGGTCTCAGAAAGGATTTAGTAATCCATGAAGATGGTACACTACACACAGATTTGGAAAACATCTTTGTGTGTCGAGTGGAGACCTTCGACAGAAAGTTATGTCAGCGGCACATAGTTCTCCTTACTCCATTCATCCAAGAGGAACAAAGATGTATCAGGATATAAAGCAGCACTTTTGGTGGAATGGCATGAAGAGGAAGATAGCGAGATTTGTTTCCAGATGTTTGGTATGTCAGCAAGTGAAGGCAAAGCAGCAGAGGCCAGCTTGATTGTTACAACCGCTTCCTATTCTGGAATGGAAGTGGGAGCACATCAAGATGGATTTTATGACTGGTTTACCTAGATCTCCGATTGGTCGGAACGTAATTTGGGTGATAGTGGATCGGCTCACGAAGGTTGCTTATTTTCTTCCTTTCAGAGTGGAATAGTCTACAAAGCAGTTGGCAGAAGTGTATATGAAGCAGATAGTGAGGCAGCATGTTGTTCCAGTCAGCATAGTATTAGATCGAGACACACGGTTTACCTCTCACTTTTGGCAAAGTTTGTATCGAAGTTTGGGTACCAAGTTGAGGTTCAGTACAGCTTACCATCCGCAGACAAACGGACAGTCAAAGAGAACCATTCAAACATTGAAAGATATGTTGCGAGCGTGTACCTTAGACTTCGACAGATTTTGGAAAGATAATCTTCATTTAGTAGAGTTCTCTTACAATAACAGTTATTAGACAAGTATTCAGATGGCTCCATTTGAAACATTATATGGAAGGAAGTGCAGATATCCTCTAGCATGGGACGACGGGGAGAATAGAAATTATTGGGACCAGAGACGATTATGTAGACAGTGGAGATATTCAAGTTGATCAGAGAACGACTTCGAGCTGCCCAGGACTGATATTGTCATTGGGCAGATCAGCATCGTAGGCCACTAGTGTTTGGTGTCGACGACCAAGTGTTTCTACGGATTTCACCCACTCGGGATGTCATTAGATTTGGATCCCGAAGAAAGCTTAGTCCAAGATACGTTGGTCCGTTTGATGTTCTCGCTCGGGTAGGCGATATTGCTTATCGTCTGCCTTTGCCTTTGCTATATGATGTACATGGTGTTTTATGTATCTCAGTTGCGTAGTTATTTCCGAATCCTAGTCATATCCTCGATCATTCTGAGCTGGTCGTTGGTATCAACCTGACTTACGAGGAATAACCCGTATCCGTTTTGGATCGGTGGAGAAGGTGCTCAAAAATCGGACAATTAGACTTGTCTGTATCGTTCGGGGCCATCGCACATCGGAAGAGTCAACATGGGAGTGTGAGGACGAGATTAGATCTCGGTATCCATACTTGTTCAACTCGGAAGGTGTCACGCCTGCTCCCGTAGGAGCGATCGTCCTCGCTAAGGCGTGATGCCGCACGAGCCTAGATTATGCTCGTGCAAGACAGTTTCATACGGCCGATTTCAGCGGCTGCGACGGGGTCATCGCACAGAAGTCCCAAGCAGAAACGTTGAATATTCAGAAAAAATTTAGAAGCAAAACACAAGTTATTCAAAAGTGCTCTTTATTGATATTGAACAATAAGATTACAATAGGGGGCAAGGCCATGAATACTAGTCTCTCAAGCTCACTTTTCTCTCATTTTACAAGTCACTCTGCTCTCTCGATACTATGCTGAGCCAGCGGATGCTTCAGAATACAATATCCTATATTATGTCAAGTATAAGTCTTGACTCCACGCGACCGCATGCTTCGAATCGCCAAAGAACTCCGTGCCTCGACGCATCTAAGCGACCTCCGTGCCATGAGCTTCTACCTGTGCCTGTACATGAAAACTGTGTGGGTGTCAGTACTCAACTGTACTGGTAGAGTGAGCTCCTCGCCCACCCATACAAAACCGACACATTCATTTACTTTGTGCATCTTAAATCCCTTACAATTGTCTTCATAGTCTTGCCTTAGGATCAATTTTAGGACGGACGCCTTGGCCTATACTTGGCGACGCAACGACAGGGTCGTGCCATACTCTATTCGTGACTTCAATACATATTCGAGGCAGTGCCTTGCCAAGTAGAACTTATGCAACTCAATCGTGCCAAGACTTTCAATTCTTTTATGTACCTCTAGACCATTCTGTGCCAACGACGTGAAGGGGACGACTCGTGCAGGTCGTGCTAGTAGACTTAACCGTGCCATAAGATCGAGGCCATGCCTCCCAAGTATCACCCAGACTTAACCTACTTGCCTTACGGCCCTTCGTGACTTAACTCGAGACGATGCCATATTCATGCCGAAGCACGTGTTCTTGCTATAACCAACTCTTAGGCTCCAGAATGGTGCTACAACCGTACACACCTAACTCGTGCCGACTCAAGGTTAGTGCTTACAATAAGCATAACTTGTTAACCAACTCGTAACTCGTGCCGACATATCTATATAGTGGTCACTAGCAATGTCAAGCTATCCTGGATTTTTTTGCATACGGTGACCATTCGTGTGGCGAGGTACGAGCTCCCACCGAATGACCCGTATCCTATATTGTAATGGTTCACTTCGAGTTGTACCGTCGACGAAGGCAGTAGTACAATATCTACAATTCCTCCTAGGCCGACACGAACCCGGCGCCCCGGGATCGCTCGAGGAATTTTGCCTTGCGCAAGTTGTCCAGTGACCATGCAAGACTCAACTCGATCTACCAAGTCCTTCCTTAATCATGACCATGCATTCCTTTTCTATCGAGACTTCCAAGTAGCGGGACCTATCTCGCGTGATTCCTTATCGAGACTCCCAAGTAGCGGGACGATCTCGTGAACATCCTTATCGAGACTTATCGAGACTCCCAAGTAGCGGGACCGATCTCATGAACGAGACTTATCGAGACTTCCAAGTAGCGGGACCGATTCGTGTGCTTCCTTATCGAGAGTTATCGAGACTCCCAAGTAGCGGGACCGATCTCGTGAACGAGACTTATCGAAACTCCCAAGTAGCGGGACCGATCTCGGTGACAACAGTCGCGTGGACTTCCTTTGTCCGTGGTATGCTTTTCACTAAACCTACCGTGGCTCGTGCCTTAGACAGACCTTATTCTCTAGGCGACGCTATTGCTCAAGTCACTACTTTATATGACGAGCCTTGTTCTCGTGGGACTATGTGACTTGGCAACCACGGAAACAGGGACAGAGCTTGCTATGACTTCGATAGCCCAGCACAACTCTTTTCTAACTTATTCGGGCAACGACTTGACGAACTAAGGCTACGCCAATCTTTGCATCGAGAGAACGTGTCGTGCACGCGTTCGACTTGAACAAACAAGTTCTTGGGTGCCTAGACTTAAGCAACAAGCCGTAATACAACTTAACCCATGGACATACGAAGGCTATGCCAAGCCTTGGATGACGGGACCGTGCATGCATTATCAAGCATTCACGCGGGCGACGCCTATGACTTAGGCTAATTCGAGCGTTGTGGTAACTTAGCAACTTAGGCAAACTTTTTTCCCATGCCACGGACGAAGGATCGAGTGCCATTTTAAAAGCATGCTGAGCAGACTTCTAAGCAGACCGTTGGACCTTTTTCTATGTTCTAACACATTCCGACCCGTCGGGACATTCCCTTAGCTATGTGGATGCGTATTTTTATTACCAAGTCTAACTTGTGCAAGTTGAAAACATGAAATTTATTATGTGAAGGCTAAGATGAGGCAATTTCACCGAAACTACCCCACCTGAGGAGGAGTCGCCTCGACCGAGCGAGTCTTCGAGCAGCCGTTGCAAGGCTAAGTCCGAAAGCCGTCGGCGTTTCAATTTCTTCGATTGACTGAGCGGGATGGGGCACTACATCATACACCACTCAGAAAAAGTTTTATCCTCGAAACTAACTGAGTACTTACTTTTAGACCACTTTGATCTAAGGACCCTCGTACACACTCCGCCTACGTGTTTCTTCGATTCCGAGCCACGCTCGCACTATTATCAATCTTTCTTCCAAAATCCTCGACCCTTTTCCATTCCTCGAGTCTCACTTGAATTCAAGTGTCACTTGGTTGGATCGTGCACATATTCCAGGTGTCCCCAAAATACATGTATTCAACCAAGCCGCATGATAGAGAATTCGTCATTCTCACTCGAGTCGCATCGGGTACATATTCAGGCATCCCTGAAATATATGCATGTCAGTCGAATCTCGTGAGGGGTATTCCTATATTCTTAATTCACTCTATCCATCCAACCAATCCTCAAGATCGATCTTTCGATTTCTAACTCTTGAAACAGGGGCATCTCGCCTAACCGCTAGGCCATTTTTCAAGGCTAAAGTCAATGTCAGGATTGGAATCATAGTTCCCCAACAATAATGCCAACATTGACCCCAATCCTAGGGTCAAACCAAAGTCGGTAATACAAGATTTTCCCCCAAGTTCGATCACCAATTCTAACCAATTCATGTATTCGATCACGAGGTCGTCTAGCATAACAATTGTCATGCCCCAATCTCACGCAAGTTCGATTATCTACGTTGGACATGAATCACCATGCCATGTTCTTATAGGATAATCGCCTCATTGGAGCGTAACTTTTGTTTGAGTCTAGACTAATTCATTCTCGATACGCGGATTGGACCTACTCAATCCTCAAGTTCAATCGTCAAGCACACTGAGTCATTCTCGAGACCATCTTCGCGTAAACCATAAGTCGAAGCAATCAAATTGCCATATCATGCAAGTTCGATCACCCCACTGTATGAATCACCATACCAGTGCTCATGGAGAGTGATCGTCCTAATCGACGTGACGCATGGCAAGGATGGAGCGCTCACATAAGACAAAAACGTTAACATTGTGGTTATCGTCGAAGCAATCCAAACATTTCATTTTCATCCAAGCCAAGATCTCAGTTCGACTGTTTGTCATTCGTTCAACTAGAAATCTTCGAGCCAAGTCTATCTTTTCCTCGACATATTTCAACATCCCGAGTATAGCATCTATCGAAACAATAACATTTTACACGATCATCGTTCCTCGAATCAGAGTACCTCCGAGTTATCGCACATTGCTCTTTGATACGCTTCAATACTATCGATGATGTACGTAACCTGACGATCTTCCTTTGCAATAAACTCTGAGTCGTGCAACTGATGCTATTATCCGAATTGGATATACCACAATTCCATTCTATCAAATCCGAAATCACAAGTGCGATCCTCTAGGCTTCCTCGATCAAGACATTCACTTTTATTCATCGTTCCGAATCGTTTTTCTAACTCGTGTTGCCTATTCACAAATTGTCCGAATGACATCTCGTTCGGGACATTTGAAGTCACGACCAACTAAGCGTGATACGTTCCAAGGCTTTAAGCGATCACATCGCCTCGCCGACATACTCGTTGTTACTTCTAATCCTCAATTTTGCTCGAATGATTTCCAAGATGAACCATATACCACTCAAGATTCGAGCCATCCGATTTAGTCTACAATCACGTTCGCATTATTCGCTAATACATCTTTCAGATTCGTTCGACGAATCTCTAGTGTAATTGCTCACATCGATAGGGTTGTATGTGTAGTTGGTCCGGTAATTAGCGTCTTGCTTGCCCTGATTTCTTTATCTTGTCTTGGCTGGAATTTTGAAGACAGAATTTTTTTAAGGAGGGTAGAGATGTCACTTTCCGTACCCAATATATGTATTTGTTACATGTTTCCTACATATGGTATCTGGTATCTGTACGCGTGCACCTGTGATCCTTTATTTTACACCTAGTCATGGCACAGAACAGTATATCGTCGCAGAGTAGTGTGCCACCCTTATCCTTGTTTGGTTTTAGGTATAGTTCACTACTTCGATGATAGGTTTTGGACCGTATTGTGATTAGGGTTTTAATTTAGTAATTATTAGTTGTAGCATGTAACAATTAATTTATCATATTAGCCACATGATTAGGACATGCTAGGATTAGGATTTTATGAACCAACCCACCCCCACTATAAATATTCTATTCCTCTCTCTCCTCTCATTAACCTCCATTCATTTCCTTCGACCACATCCAGCACATACATGATAAACGGTCAGTAATAATTACGTGGTGTGTGTTTGTTGAGTGATGCATTACATTAAGAATGGATACATATGTGGGACTCCATGAGCCAGTGCAGATTCTTACTTAGGGTACTCATACTTAATGTACGACAACTAGGGGATGATCATGTGGCCACGACTTGTGAAATCTAAGACCAACATAGGGTTTAAAAAACTCAATCTAGTAGATGCATGGGGAGGGAAAGAATCTCGAGATTTTTGTCACACTAACCACCCCAGGACCCGTCCTGACGTGTCGGGTTGGCCACCACGGATATTGCTAATCTGCCTATAGTGGATGACAATATTCGACTCCTACGTGCTATATATGTTCCACACGGTAGCCTTTCGAGGGGTCC
This sequence comes from Iris pallida, assembly GCA_029216955.1. Taxonomy (NCBI): domain Eukaryota; kingdom Viridiplantae; phylum Streptophyta; class Magnoliopsida; order Asparagales; family Iridaceae; genus Iris; species Iris pallida. The sequence continues at coordinate 16,959 of JANAVB010038834.1, forward strand.
GGTGCATAATCAATGTGCTATACGTTAGCCCTGTTGGAAATCACGCAATCTAAGGATTCCTATAACAGCACAACGGGGATAGCCCCGCCAAATATAAAAAGTCATAGGAATGATTGGTCGCTCGTTGTATCTTCTGTCAATAGCCGAGGAACATGGACTGTCATGGTGCATGGTCTAACTCATATCCTTGTTTGGTTGTTGGGTTAGGCCATCGCGCTATGACAGGCTATGGTCCGAAGTTATGACCAGAAGTCCATAACTTGACCAGGGTTATATGATATATTTTATCTCGATACAATATTGGCACCATTTGTCCTTGTCTGGTTGTAATAGTGCCGTATGGTCTCGATGATACGTTATAAGCCTATAACTCCTGAGCCAAGTCTTATTATTAATTATTATGCTTGGGTTTTGTCCCTCTCTGTGTGCTCCCTTGTGGTAGTTGCTATTCGGGACTGACCCCGCTGGTTTTGTTTAGCCAGATCACGTGCAGAGTCCGAGGATCCAGTCTTCTTCCCTGACGACAACGGTGCATACTAGGAGCATGGCCGTCGGAGGACTCGAGTCGATTTCTTTTCCACCACTCTAGTATCATCAATTTTGTTCTGACATTTAGCCACCGGCACCTGTTTAGCCGATTATTCTGGATATTTAGTTTTCATGCATAATTGTAATTAAATTAGACTGCAGCTGAATATGATTATGTACTTATGACTCTCTAGGGCCAGATGATTTATAAAGCTAGCTCCTTATGATCATTTTGATGAAGCGTCGGGGACGCCTTACTACTATATCCTATATGTTCATTAATTGTTGTTTTCTTGTTTTGAATGACTGAGACATAGATGTAATGTATAACCCTAGGCGACTTGATTGTAGTATACACCCCTTGTCTCTTGACAGCCGTGATTACTGTGTGACGTTTTTGTACCTCATATAGTGTAGCTGGCCATGTCTGTTCCCGTATTTCGGTACCCGGGAGTGACACAACCGGAGGAATCAAAACGCCAACAGTATTTGGACTTAGCCATGCGACAGCCTGCTCGAAGTCCTGCTCGGTCGAGGCAACTCCGCGTTCAGGTGGGTGGTTTCGGTGAACTTGTCTTAGCTTGGCCTTCACACTACTAAAACAAAAGTTTACATTGCGCTGATAGGCTTGATAATAAAAGAGACGAATCCATCACTACACCAAAATGTCAAATTAGGAACACTAGGTATTTTTCAATCTAGAACGCTTACTTTCTGTTCCTAGGTTTTGGAACATATTAAGTATGTTTCGGACCAAATAAACGTTCCTAATATTTTATTTTAATTTTTAGAAAAATTATTTATTCAAATACACTTTTGTATTGTTCCAAATACGTTACAAATTGAGACTGCACCCGTGTTCATCTCACGTAATTACTAAATAAAGCGTTCAGGCAAACATAACATTGTTCTTCATCTCGTACAACCAAACCCTAAAGGTTCCAAACCATTCCAAGTATTTTTGCCCTCTCATTTTGCGACATTTTAATCTCCCTCCAAATCTTTCAATCTCCCTCCAGAGCTCCCTCCATAATCTTTCAATCTTCCTCCATAATCATTCTTTCAGCTCCCTCATTCTTCTTTTCATCAAACTCGCTTACGATCGCCCATCAAAGAAGGGTTTGAAGATCTCATCAAACCTAGATCTTCAAACCCGCATATGATTTGCAACTCTAGTTTTTTTTCCATCAATCTCAAGATTTGCAACTCAGGATTGAAATGGGTTTGAAGGGCTTGCCATCATCCATCGAGGAAGGGTTTGTTCTTTTCTCTTACCTCTGATTTTTGTTTTAGTTTTTTAGTTTCACCATACATATCTCTCTCTCTGTGTGTGTATTTATGTATGTATGCATAATATTTACTGTTAGGTTCCAGACCTAAATGACTGACCACTACTGATATTTGATGGAAGCTTGACATTAATTCAAAGAAGAAGAGAAAGTTGGGAAGAACAATGGAGTTCTTCATGGAACTTCTTGAGAGTTGGTTACAGAAAAAATGGGGATACAGTGCTTAAAGAAAGAAAGGAAACTAAAAGCTAAAGCGAAGTATTCTCTGATACATTTCACACCCCTCTCCTTACTCACCTTATCTATTTATACTAATGTGAGTTGCAGTTCAATGATTCAATTCTGTTACAACTTTTCCTAATATTATAGAACTACCATCAATACAAGTTGAGACATCTGTAGAGCTGGTGCTAACACCTCCTCTATGAAATTGGTAGACTAGGAATGTATGTCTGATCAATTGGACTTGTAATATTGCAATGACCTCTGATGATGTCAATTACATTTGATTTGAGTAATGTATTCTGAACTGTTGTTACCATTGGTGAATGAATAGTGACTCTAATGTTCTCTGAAATGCTCAACATTGCTCTGCTAGTGAAGAATGACTCTCTGTTACTGATAAGCTTCTTTCAGACTTCCTGAGCTATTAGTTCACTGAGTAACCAGTGTATTCCCCTCTCTCACTTAGCCAGGCACTGAACTTCTCATTGGCACTCTCATTGACATGTGAAATGAGGTATGTATCATTTACATATATGTTTAAGTAGTATAATATTTATTTTCCTTTTTCCCTACTTTACATCAAGTGACCTTGTTCTCCTTACACAGATATTAGAAAGTTATACACTATAGGTCGATTTTCTCACAAGCATCTCTAATTACCAAGTAAAAGGAACAATATCTTCGTATGGAACATCCACAGATGACACATCTTGGTTTATGCACTCTAATTGAAGGAAGCATGGTTCTCTATATAAAGTTATATATGAATGACAATATATGAAATATAGAAAGATTTTATGTATCCGGGATAAATATGGAAGAAGTCTTAATAAAACAATAAGAGGAGAATTATTTAAGTTTTAGTTTTAACTAGGGGTAAAAGGTTTCAGGATAATGGTGATATCGACTGAAGTACATAACATAACAAGACCAAACTTTGCTTAGGTCCATAAAATTCATGAGGCAAAAAACAAACAATTCATACACAACACAATCGAAGGAAAATATTTTTTTTTCCTTTTGGTGACTTAAAAAATTGTTCTTCTTTTGGATCTTAAATTTAAAGTCTAGACAGGGCCCCCGGATCATGAGGGGCCCTAAAAAAAGGTTTAAAGATAAATATGTTAATAACTTTGTATCTCAAAATAGAACTAGTATATACCATGGGCCCTTTTAGACACAAAGTTAATGTTGTGTAGTGGTTAGTACTTTAGACTCCTTACTAGAGGTTCCTAAGTTTTGTGCATTTGAAATGGAAGAAACTATGTACTTTGATTTCTATAAAAACTGTTCATAAATTGTCATTGGATAAGCTATATATATTTGAAGTGATTTTGATCCATTTTTAACTCTGAACTATGAAAAGTAAGGATCTACGACATTGCTAATTGGCCACTTTTTCTCTATGAATTGAAATTGAAATATTTCATTCCATGGCTATAGTGAAAGGATTATTTTTGATAAAATTATTTGAGAGTCATGTGTGGCTTGTTGTATTGACAAGCTATTTCACACCAATTGATTAGTTTTGTCCTTACCTTCACACATTTACTTTGCCAGCTCATATTTGATCTTGTACATGTATGCTTTTGGTTCTCTGAGATTTCCATAGTCATTGATTGTTATCTACGACTTGTGTAGCATGGTTGTAGTTGTACTAGTATAAAATGAGTACCATGTCTTAGCACCTAAAAGTCTGATAACACAAGATTTGTGTCGTAGGTTTCAAATGCTTTTGGTTCTCTGAGATTTCTAATATTTGTTTGCTACCACAAGATTTTAGCTTGTTGCTTAAATTGGTTTCACTCTAACTCGATATTATGCAAAGCATTCGAATTTTAGCCTGATATGATGCCAAAAAAGCTATGCATCTAAAACCTGATATTAATAATCACCCAGGTACAATACAAATCAGCTGTACCTAATCGAATTTGAGCATTTCTGATATGAAATTAAAGCCTATATTAGTGTTTGTTGATATATGGCCTATAAAAGTAGTTTGATGATATATGGCTGGTATGTGAAGTATTTGCTGATATACGGATCAGCCGGTACAGATATATGAATCAGCGGTACAGATATAGACACCAGATACAAGTGATACAGACTGATAGGTGCAGCATTTACTGATATATGGCCTATAGAAGTTGACTTATGTCTTATGCGATATGGTTCAGCATTTTGATAAGAGAATTGAGATATCTTTATGAAGGCTCCCAGAGCAGCATGTTTTTAAACATGTTCCTGATACAGTGTCCCTCAAAAGAATTGATATAGCTTCAAAATAGAACTACTAAAAATAAAATTGTAAATCATGTCCAAGATTCACGGTCGTGTAATTCACAAGGCCACTAAGTATAGGGTTCATCCATCTTTCGGTGGTTTCAACTTAAGGACATTAATTAGCAGTACTTGGAGCTTCAGTTTATTATATCTATGGAACTATATATTAGTTGTGTTTTTTGGCATAGTTATGTCTTATTGCAAAGAATATTAAGAAATATTATGCAAAAGACTGAATTTAAGAAACTGGTTCATGATGTTCCACATTCAAAATTTGTTTAGTAAGGACCTATAGTCCATAGAGTCATACTCACTTCACCGATAAAGCATCACTTAGAGATATGGCATAAAAGGCGAGTAACCTGGGTGAGGTTACCTGGAGGTCCCTGTTTGAATAGTTATATACAAGGAGTGCTTGCAAACTAGACTAACTACTATATGTATCTCAAAACATAATTAATTAGTCAAGAAAATACTAGATAAGAACCCAAGCATCTTCAAAAATTTTGTTTACAAAAAACTACAATAACCATGATGGTACTGCAACGGTTATTTGTTCGCATGGACTAAGCATCAAGGCTTAACCTAACTTCTCCATTAATATGGCATAAAAGGAGCAGCAGAAGAATAGTCATATTGCAACATATTCTTATGAGATATTCATGACTAATTGACCATCATTTCTGAAGATGTATACGTGCTAGTTGTTATTCCGTTTCCAAGATGCAAAAATTCACGTAGAGGTCATGTCCCATATGTGATTCACTAAGTTGTACATAGAGTTAATTAGTTAAGTCTAACAATATATTTTCCCATATTTCTTTTCATGGTGGACTGATTCTTAGGTGGATTATATCTGGATATATGATGGTTTACAAGTTATCATGTATTCACTCTATTCGCCCTTGCATATCATTACAAACACAAAGGAGATAGAGGATGTGGTAGTGAGGGAGCTGCATCTTGAAATATAGACTTGGATCAACTTCCGGCTGCCAGATATCATTACTTCCAACCAAGCACCCAAAATTCTTTTGGCTCTGTCAGAGGAAACCCTTTCCGGTAGGCTATACAAGGTGTCAATACTAGTTGCTAATTTTTCCCTGACATCTTGCTATTCTTTGTTCGTTGACAGTGACAATATCTCTAATCTCCCAATTCATTGCCAGTCTTGTAGTTTGTGTAAAGTTAACGTAGCCATTTAGTGGAGTAAGACTAAGGCAAGGTTTACATGTTTTTTTTGTGTAAATTTGATTCATTGTTACTATATGACTGTATTTGGCTTTCATTTTGCATCTTTTAATTGCTATTTTCCTTTTTTCCATTCTTTTTTTTATTTTCATCTTGAGTGGATGTTGTTTACTTGAAACAGAGTGACACGGAATACTTAGTTGGTGGGACATTGTGTCAGTAAGAACTAGTGGATGTATATGTTTCATCTCTTGGTATAGAGCAAAATGTTAAATATTCTGAGGATTTCTATACACAGTTCTATTTCTAGCGTTTAATGTTTACATTATGAGCATATGTTTTAGTTCTCGATACAGAATAAACTTTTGAATATTCTTTGGATTTCTTTACATAGCTCTATTTCTACTGGAGTTGAATGTTTACAGTACGAGAATATCAGTAGAAATGCATAGACAAGGTTAGACATTCGTCACGATATTCTAGAATTATGTAGAGGAAAATTGCAGATAATTCTTGTGCGCATGATAGTGTTCCATATTTGAGAGGTAGTAAATTATCACTACATTTGTCACTTGTTTATTACTACATTTTATCCTGGAATATGATAAAATGAAGGAATATTTGATTCAAATATATATTTCAACTAAGAAGTCAAGTAAATTATTATATAAGTGGTCAATAATTATGTCAAAATTTATGATGCAATTATTATGTTTATATTTCTACTTGAAACATTTTCTTCTATGCTCTTTCATTTAATTGCTGTAAAAGACATATCTGGGCATTTTACTTCTGTAAACAACTAAGGTCAGACTCTTTGGCCTCTCATTAATAATATCAGCAATTGGGGACAAGAGACGAGATACTACCCCATGACTCAATTAGGGACAAATCGACAAGATTCAAAGCTTGTTCATTAATTTGTTCTCATTATATATCAACATCACCTATTGAACACTTGCCTCATTTTTAGGATAGTAGTTCGTATTTTAATAAGCTATTGAGATTGTTTTAATATCTAATTAACTCCAATGTGGGTTATTTTCACTTGACTGAGCTCTTTCTACGTATGAATCTAGCCAAACCCTGTTAGGGATCTTTTATTGCAGTCTCGAGCATCGGCTTATGCACCTAACCTATTGAGGATGGGTGTCTAAAACTGGTTGGTTGCATACGAGAATTGGAAAAAATGGATTTCACTTCTGCTGGATGCTGTTAACATGAATCTCCTTTTTTGTCCTGCATCTCTATTCCCTTTGAATTCCTTCCTCTTTCTTACCTTGAACATTTCCCCCTCTTGCCCTTTCATTCCACTTTGGCTTTCAAAGCCCTAGATTTTATGTCAAGGCTTAGGGTGAGCGGTAGATTTCATGTTAAGGTCATGAGACGTAAGTTTTGATCTACGAGTAGCTAACCAAAGGTTCTATATGTAGATTAATTTTATTGTCTTGTTTATTACTTCTTGGTGTAAAAACTTTGGTCCACTGTGTTGAAATTAGTTCACTCTTGAGTTTTTCCTTATCTACTCCAATATGAAATTTCTACATCTGTAGGACTCTCCCTGCTAGTTTCATAAAAACTGAGGGGTCTACTTGTGGAAGGGGCAACCAGGGAAACCTTGGAGGAAACATATGCTGAAGTGGAAGTACTTTCACCATTTGCTTCAGCTAGATATTACTCTTATTTGCCAAGTAAGCAAACATCCTCCATTGTTATTATTCTTCCATTAAAGGTACCATGAGACTGAGGTGGCATATTCACATGTTTTTCTATATTTTATATTGGACAGACTTGCATCATTTTTTCGAGCAAAACTGAAGAAACCCCATTTTTCACCGGACCAGTGTAGCTAGAATGCTCACTTTTTGGTTAAGATGAAATACCATTTGATTTTGTAGTATTTTAGTCAGTTATTGTTACCCTGAGAATGGTACTTGAAGTTTCAATCCTTATTTGGGTTTTGTTTATTTTACATCTCTTTTCCTTTCTTTTTTTCCCTTAAAATTACCATTGCTAGTTTAGAATGCATGGACTTTCCCAATTAGTTTTACTAGTGTTATTATTCTCATTGGCGGCACAGATGTATGTTCAGTTGAGCTATGGAGCAATGTTTCTAGTTGCGCGCATCCTGCTAACCCATGGCATGAGCCATTACACCTTCGTAATGTACCACCAAATCGTCGCAGTTCTCACCATCTGCCCCCTGGCCTACTACTTCGATAGGTATAGGTAGGTACTTAGTAGTTCTGTCTCAATTAGCTAGTTGTAGACAAGAAAAACCAAAGATGGACTAATGTATAACATGTATGTACCTAAAAGAAAGCGAAAAATCCACCTTGAAGCTCAGAAATTTGGTTCAGGTCTTCGTGCTTGGAATGCTTGGGTACATAACTCTGCAGCAACTTTCATTAATTTGATCATCTTCACTACAAGAAGAAGCACTTCAAACTCAGTTATTCATTCAATTTTTTTGTAGGATAACGATCGGTCAGAACACCTACTTCGAGGGACTTTCTTACACATCCACCACCTTGGCATCAACGATGAGCAATCTGAACCCTGTTGTCACCTTCCTCATGGCATGGCTACTAAGGTCTCAGGTTTAACATGATTATAATGACTGTTAATGGTGTGATGTACGTACGTATATGCTTATGTATTCTGTTTATCTTGATAGACTGGAGGAAGTCGATATCAGGAGTATGAGAGGACATGCTAAGATCTTCGGTACCCTTTTATGCGTAAGAGGCACGATGGTCATGACATTGGCCAGGCTGGGTCCTGCGCTCAATCTCAGCCATATTAGGCTAGCAGTACTCGACAGAGACTAGATGTTTGGTGCATTGCTTCTGGCTGCAAGCAGTTTCTCTCTGTCAGCATTTCTAATTTACCAGGTTAATTTCTCTCTCTCTCTCTCTCTCTCTCTCTTATATAAAAGATTGACGAATTTTCAGTCCGAGAAATAATTAAATAAGAAGGGGCCTTGGTGTTATTAGATTGGGAAATGGACAATCAATAACGAATGGCCTTATTCTAAGAAGAAGAAAAAAATGAAATTTTCAGGTCATTTGCCAATAGGCTAACTACAATTGATTGTTATGATATCTGATACTACATATCCGATACTACATATCCTTTGTGATTTGTGATATCTTTAGCTGATTTCATAACCAGAAACATAGTTAGCTATTCAATGTTATGTATTCAAAGATGGCAATGCCAATATTACATATAATTTTATGATGTTATTCCAAGTTGATTTCCCTTGACACGTAGGGGATATCTGCAGTTGATAAGCAACAGATGCAGGTAGTTCAAACTGCAGTTCAACAGTTCAAGGCTAAACTTGGCAGTGTGAAGGGAGTCTTGGCACTGCAATGTAGTCCTGCATATGATCTAGGCAGCTGCAGGAGCATAGGTAATGCAGGATGGTAGCAGCTTGCTTAACAGTAGCAGTCACAGGAGACTCTGCAGAGATCTTCCTGTGCAGCAGGCAGCAACAGCTGTACTGAGCAGCAGTATAGCAGCAGCAGCAGCTGCACCGAGCAGCTGTATCTGCAGGACTGTAATGCAATTTTTCTGCAGTGAGTGTAGGTAAGTTGTAGCATGTAAGGGAGTTTTAGGAGGGATGCAGTCCCAGCTGCAGTATCAGCTAGGTAAGTGTCCTGCACAATGTGCAGGTATTATACCTGTGTGTAGGCAGGGTATGTGCAAGCTTGGACTGTTTTGAGAGCAATTGTGTGAGTGATAAGGAAACTTATTGTATGTGTGAATGATAAGGTAGTGAACTTATTGTATGTGTCATGCAGTAGGTTGGAAAACTAGCGTGTTAGTCAGGAAAGGAAACTTCAGTATAGTAGTTTAGGATGTCCAAATTTATGGTGATCAAGGATTGAATTTAATGTATAGCAAGCACATTTATATGTTCATTAACAGGCATTTCTAGGAACTAGAGTGCTTGACTATCATACTGTTAGTATGTCTAAAGTAGGAACCAACTTTTTAATGATGATGGATAATGGTGATCAAAATTGAATTTCTGATCTTACACTACATAGGGAGTAGCGTGGCATGTCTAAGTTACTAGAAAAATATGACCCACAAATAATAGCAGACTGGACCAGTTATGTGTTACCATTGTCAGTGATGTTGATGTTGAACTCATGTACATCATGTTGAGGATACACTTGTATCAACGATCAATATTTTAGTTCAAATTAAGAGGCGGATGGTATCAATGATCAATGTTTTAGTTCAAACGAGAGTCACTTTGCATTTGTTCTCAATATTTGTTGTTTTAAGTAAAATTTTGTATTTTTTCTCACTGCCGCCATCTCACATAAATATGTATCTCCTGTAACTTTGGACTATTTAGCTGTACAGAAATGTTCCCTCTCTATGAAATCAACTTGTATACTGGAGTAATTACTAGGAATTTGTTGTGCATTTTTGCTTTGAAGCTAATGCTGATAGACTTTGGTGTATACAAGTTAACGATTAAGTCTGTTCGGCCTTGAGGAGAGGGGTGTGTGTGTGTGCGTGTGTGTTGAGTTTTACTTCTTTCCTATTAGAGTGTAGTAAATAGTATATTGATCTCCATTTTTCTATAGTAAGCGTCTGTTCGGTGAAAAAAGGGAAACGCAACAAACTAGTTTAACTCTTGCATTTTCATGGAAGTTACTAAATCTTGCAAGGAGTTTCTTCAACTTCTCTGGTCTGGTATAAGCAATTAACTGGCATCCCCTTATGAACTCGTTAAAGTTGGAAGTCTCTCTTCTGAACTCGTGAAAGTTGGATGATTTATGTATTAGATTCCAATTGCATATGTATCAAAATTTGGATCTGATATTTTTCTTATATTTGGTAGTTTACTTGCATATGTATCAAATTTTGGATATGATATTTGGTCTATATTATAACTAAAAAATTGGATATGGTAGCTATTTTTTGGTTCATTATTTGAGTTGTTTGTTTGGTTCATTGTTTTGAGCTGTTTGTTGCCGCCGAGACTGAATTATACAGTCTCTTATTCTCTAATTTCTTAACATAGTAGATTTTGGTTATCTTAGCTTCAATTTCCTGATTTTAACTTACAACTTGTTTCATAATGTTGTATGCAGGTGTTGCTAGCTAGTGTTGTCGTTCAAATCTCCATCATTCAGGTTCGAGAATAATTTTTGGGACATCTTTTAGAGAACTAAAATTTGTAAACAAATTATCTTTTATAATCGGGCTACATTTTATTATATGTAACTTTTAATTTATTTATACTTTTAATGACATTTTATAACGATTAACGTTTGTGATATATATGTTATTAGTTGTTTTGCATTAAGTTGACAGCTTTGATTAATTTAGTGGACCTCTTGGATGTTGATTCAGGGAATGTGTGGAATGCACCACTTATTGTGTTTAATGGTAAGTTCATGAATAATCATATTTGTGGTTCAAACTAAAATTTTTATTGTGAAATTAAAATTTGAAAAAAATGCACATGAACGTTAATAACGTGTTTCAAAACTAGCCACATGAATATTGCAAATAGTGTTGCAAATTACATTTAGGAACGAACATAAAACGTTTCAAACTGATAGTTAGAAACAATTCAAAAGTGTTCCAAAAAATACTTTAGAAACACATTATATGGGTAGCAAAACCTAATTTTAGGAACATTTCAAAGTCGTTCCAAAACTATTTTAGGAACATATTATATGTGTTTCAAAATCTAATTTAGGAACATTTGATAATCGTTCCAAACGAAATATAGGAACAAATTATAACCGTTCCAATAATTACAACGCCACTTTTAGGAACGATTTCCAAATGTTCCTAAAATTATAAGGTACATACAAAAAGTGTTCCTAAATGCCCATTTTGGTGTAGTGCATATAGCTAAGGGAGTAACCCCGCGCTGAGTCGGATTGAGTTAGAACATGGAAAGGTTCCACGATTGGCTTAGAAATGTGCACGATATGCTTTCAAAAATGACACTCGGTCCTTCTTTCCGTGACTTGGGAGAAAGAAAAGTTGGTATATGTTGCCACAAGACTATGAACTTAGCATAGTGATAGGCGTCGCATGATATAAATGCTTGATAAAGCATGCACTGTCCCACTGTCCAATGCTTGGCATAGCATAATTGTCCCACAATTCTCATTGTACGCTTCCATGATGCAAGGCTTGGCATAGCCTTTGCTCGTCCTACGGGTTAAGTTGTTGCATGATTTGAATTAGGCAAAGATGCCACGGGTTAAGGCGCTCACGGAACTCGGTTGTTCAAGTTGAGTACGTGTATGGTCCTAAGGTTCTACGGCTTGATGTAGCCACTTGTTCGCACGGCATCAAGGCTCGTCATATAGAATATGACTTGGACGGTAGTGTCGCACAGAACATGATTGGGTTAAGGCACAAAACACGATTGTTTCGATGATAAGTATACTACGGGTTAGGCACGTAAGGGAACACGTTTTGTTTAAGTTAAGATAGAAGGCTATGGGGTAGCCATTCTCTGTGTTTCAAAGAATAGAAAGTTAATGTGACCGTTTGTCGCTGAGGCGGTCCCTCATTTGGGAGTCTCATGGTTCCGATGCACGTCTTACAAAGTATTGAAGCGCGCGGTCCCTTGTTTGGGAGTCTCATGGTTTCTATGCGCGTTTTGCTAAGTATGGTTCGGGTCGTACCGCAAAATTAGGCCACGCATGTCTAGATGTTCTCGTAGGTGCATGGTCATGGACAACATGTGCACAAAGATTTCTTTCTCTACTGGTATTACGCCGGGGCGCCTCGGGGCCAGGTCGACGTAGGGCGAAGACGTTATAGCAGTGCTGGATTGTACTACACCAGGATAGTCGGAGGCTTTCTCTGGGCTCGCTACCTTGCATTGAGCTATCGTCTATCCGAACTATGTCCACGATGGCTTATCATGTCAGTGGCCTTTCATATAGATAAGTGGTGTGCTGAGCGGCAATCCGCATACAAGATGTCGGTCGAATCAAAGAAAGTGCAAGTACGACACGATTTGAGTCAAGAAGGGATGTAAGTTGCAAGACCATCATGGAGCCTAAGATTTGGCTGTACGTGAAAAAACGTGCTTCGGCACGAGATATGGCGTCGTGTTTGAGTCGTCTAGACAAGTTCCACAAGTTTGGGATAGTCATTCGAGTTAAGTCAGGAAGGACCGTAAGATAAGTTTGGTTAAGTCTCTTTGCGTTGTGAGGCACACCCTCGACGTTTGAATGCATGAATAGTGTGACGGCAAGACCATATTGTTGCGTTCCAGAGTATGAGCCAAGAAGTCAAGCACAAGTCGACACGTTGATATTGTTAGCACGCGAATGGTCTTGAGACACAATGATAAGTAAGTTATCGGTACGAGGCACGGTGATGGTCTAGAGACACAATGTAAACCCCCTAAATTTCTAATATGTTTTTAAATTTTTTTTTATTTAATGGTGTCTAATTTGTACTTTGTATTATACGGCGCGTGCTAAATTGTATTTTTCGTATTTGCTCGTCGAGTGCGAATATGTGCGAGGTACATATTTTTAGAAAATATTTTTTTCATATAGAAAAATAGCTTTCAAATAATAGACGGTAAAATATTTTTATTTATTTATTTTATTGCTAAAAGTTGCACAAGGCATCGCATTAAGGAATTTCCAAAACATCATTTTATTCCCTTTTATTATAAAGAGGGCTATTTTACTTTATCTAATTTCGCATATATTTTGGATTTCAAAAAATTATCACAATAATTTTTATTCATTGCAAAGTGTATATCAAAATAATTAAATATTTGTTATGAATCATGAAATTATTTATTTATGGGTATTATTTATTATTTAAAGATAATTTGAAATTCTGATTTAAAGATAACTTATTTATGGTTACCGATTTTTGATTTTGAATAGTTTAAATAAAAGATTGAATCTATCTAAATTTACTTTGAACTAATTCCAATTAAGATAGATTGAATCTATCTAAATTTACTTTGAACTAATTCTAATCTATATAAATTTACTTTGATTTTGAATCGTTCTAAACTAAACTAAAAATATATATAGAATTATCTAGTCGGGTTTAAACTACTAGTAATCGTTATCCAATTAAGAGCACCACCTCTCCACCTATATATAAACTAAAGAGTCATTCTTCCCTGATAACTTCCTTATGGATTAAACTAAATATTCTTTAACCATATCTTCAGTTCTCTCTCGCCACAAAAGCTCTCCCACGTGTCCAAGCCATACAACCCATCACCTAAGGTTCTCTTCTCCCATGCATACACAAAGAGAAACATCACCATGTATTATTTTCATGGTATAACCAGAGGACTCCCGGGGCCGAGGCCGAGGCCAAGCCATGCTCGTCCAACGTACTGTCACGCCCCAGAACCAGAATACTGGAGAGCGGGGGCGAACATAGCCAGCTACGTATATTGAAATAAAGTCCATCTCGCTATATGGTCACGGCTGTCTAGATATGAGGGTTTACTACAAGCCAACGGTCTCTTATGGTCAAGCCTATTGTCTCAATCACAAGCAAGTAATATGATCACAAGATGTTTGACCACCAAATATACAATAAAAGGCGTCCCAAATATTACATATTCAGTTGATCATGAAGCTAGTCGTACAAAATACAAGGACTAGCAAGAGTTAAGTCATACATGATCAACCCTAGGATTTGTTAATCATGTTTACAGCCCGTAGGCAGACAGTAAGTAAATGTGCATCGAGCTAACAGGTGCTCGTCGGCTAAACGCCTTAAAAGAATAATTTACAATAGAGTGAGCGAAACAAAATAGAAAAACCCACTCGTAGCCCGGGTTCCTTCTAGTCGCCACCATCGGGCTGGAGGTTTGGAAGATCCTCGGGAGCTGCTCCGAAATCTGGCCACACAAAACCAGCTGGGTCAAACCCCAGAAAGAGCAAGTGCCACAAGGAGGCCACGAAATAAGAACAAAAGCCAGCATATCAGAACATAATAAAAGAAATGGAAGAAGGTACAAGTAAATAAAGAGTACAACAGGACAATAAACGACTAGTGACGTGGGACCATTCCGGGAGCCAGGTTACAACCCTTAAACCAGACAAGGACCGAGGTTGTAACCATTCGCATAAACAGCCCTCTGTCTCTACCCATTTATTGTTAGAGATAAGTAAAACAAGCATGTACAAGAGTAGCCAGGTACAGGGACTAGACAAGACTTAGACAAGGCTGGACTCCATCCATTCACAAGCAGCCAAGCAATTACTACGGCTTACTACTTAACTAACTAGGGTTATCACAAGCCTTAATTACTAACAAGATGAAAGTGAGAAATTCCCAGTCCCAAGCCCTGCAGACCATCTAGTTATCCTTCCGCGGGTTGAGAGTATGGTTGGGTACATCGCCCCGGAGACGATATACCCTTAGGTGACTTAGAGGGTGCAACACATGACAGTGTGCTGGAAATGTGCTCTACTCGTCGGCAAGCTACAAGTCCAATTAAGAGCGCCCGAGATTGCCTGTGACTGGAAATTCTCCATGAACTATAGTTAGATCTAGTCATTAGCCTAATCCATATTCAGTATGAATCCCTGACCGTGGGAACCAGGGAGTCACGTCCTAGACATGATGCAAGACAAGACAAGTGGATTACACAAGCAAGCAAGCAGGAACACCCACGGTGTCAAGTTGATTATACGAGTCAAGTTAGCCGTCGCAACAGCATCAAGATAAATCATGTCAGGGTACTTGTCAGGAGTGCGCCACGATGGGCCACTATCATGTCAGGTTGGTCATGTCAGGAGTGCACCACTACGGGTCACTGTCGTGTTATGCTAGTTTCTTGTCATACCATGCCATGTACAATAGTCATTCCAAACATATTAAGTAAAATCAAGTTCATGACAAAAGGCGTAAGGATATAAAATGGACGTAAAATATCTAATAAAATATTAATATACAGGGCTATAGAAGAGCCAAGCTTAAAGAAATAAAACCAAAACTCCAAGAGCCAATGGTTTGCGCAAGGGGTCAGGGGTTGGATTGTGCAGGGTGTCAGCTGCGCAGGGTGCCAAGTGCGCAGGGGCACAGGGCGCAGGGGCAGATGGCGCAGGAATGGTTGGCGCAGGCTACGAAGTGCGCATACTTAGACTGCACAGGCAATGGATGGCGCAGGATGCAGACTGCGCAGGCTTAGATTGCGCAGGCAATGGATGGCGCAGGATGCAGACTGCGCAGGCTTAGATTGCGCAGGCAATGGATGGCGCAGGATGCAGACTGCGCAGGCTTAGATTGCACAGGCAATGGATGGCGCAGGATGCAGACTGCGCAGGGGTCAAGCGCGCAGGAGCCGATGGCGCAGGGTTGGTTACGCAATCGGGCAGCGGCCAGGCTGCGCAGTCAGCGACCAACGGTAAAGAGCGCGGCACGGGGAGGCTGCGCGGTCAGTGCTGCGCTAAAGAGCGCAGACTGTAGATCTTCTTCTCCAGGCCGAGAGGAACATCAAGAACACCCAAAATTCAATCTTTCATATCTTGGTCAATTCAAAACCAAATCTAGATTTTCAAAGGTCTAACTTGAGTAAAATTGAATTCTCTTCCACATGGAAGCATCAAAACCCACAAAAATAGATCAAAACCATGTAAATCCGAAAATAGAGAAGACTTAGATCTAGAACAAAGGAGACTCCAAATCACAAATGTCAAGTTCTAATGTTGATCACCATGGCCTAATCTAGCTAATGAACAAATAAAATGTGGTTCTCATGTGGTGGTAAGGTGCACTTGTCTATGGGTGTTGGTGTTGTGTAGAGGAAGGAAGAAGAAGAAGATGGAGAAATAAATAAGAGAATTATGGAGGAGAGAGAAAAGTAGATGGAGTTTTAATGAGGGTGGATTGTGTTGTGTTGAGGGTGGAGTGTAGGTTAAAGTGTTCCAATGCATGTTAAACCAACCCAAACCAAATCAAACCAATTCTCCTCCACAAAATAGACCAAGCCAGGTAAAACCCAATTACGAGAACCAAAATCTGCAAGTCAAGCCAATTACAAGTACATGCCAAAATTCGAGAAAATAAATACAGGTCTGAAATATATGCAAGCTTGACAAAATACGTATTCAGAATATGGGTGTTACAACTCTACCCACCTTAAAAGAATTCCGTCCTCGGAATTTAAATCAAGATGCTAGAGGTGTAAGAGCCAGCTATACTAATCACGAATAAGCTATACTAAGCAAACAATCAAGCAATCATACATGCAAGCAAGGGATGGAAAACATAAGGCATAAGGAAGACATTATACCTTACGAGTCAAACAGGTAGGGATATCGCGATCGGATGTCGTCCTCACGCTCCCACGTTGACTCACCTAGAGAGTGATGACCCCAAGCAACACGGACTAAACTAATAGTCATGTTCTTGAGTATCTTCTCTCTCCGGTCCAATATAGACACGGGCCTCTCCTCATACGAAAGGTTGGTACCAACAACCAGTTCCGAATGATCCAGGATATGGCTCGGGTCCGGGATGTACCGTCGTAATTGGGACACATGGAATACGTCATGCACCTCACTTAACGACGGCGGAAGAGCAAGACGATAGGATACATCTCCTACTCGCTCCAGGATATCGAACGGTCCTATATACCTAGGACTAAACTTTCCCCGTACGCCAAAACGAATGACGCCGCGGTTCGACGAGATCCTAAGGAATACATGGTCGCCGATAGCAAACTCTAGGGGTCGTCGATGAGCATCGACCCAATATTGCTGGCGATCTTGGGCAACTCGAAGACGATCTCTGATCCTTCTGACCACTTCAACTGTCTGGGCAATCATTTCGGGACCGAGCATCTGCCTCTCTCCAACATCATCCCATGCTAGCGGGGTTCTGCACTTCCTTCCGTACAGAGCCTCGAATGGTGCCATCTGGATGCTGGCCTGGAAGCTATTGTTGTACGAGAATTCCACCAGATGTAGGTGATCTTCCTACGAACCACCGAAGTCGAGGGTGCAAGACCTCAACATGTCTTCAAGAGTCTGGATAGTGCGCTGTGACTGGCCATCTGTCTGCGGATGATATGCTGAACTGAAGTGGAGACGAGTCCCCAAACTCTCTTGCAGGCTACGCCAAAAGTGTGATGTAAACCTTGAATCTCGGTCCGAGGTGATACTGACGGGCACACCGTGAAGCCTGACAATCTGCCTGAGGTATATCTCTGCCAACTGAGCCGTTGACTGCCCAACTCTAAATAGAAGAAAATGAGCCACCTTCGTGAGCCGGTCAACTATAACCCAAATAGCATCTCGACCAGCTGGGGATCTAGGCAATCCAGTCACAAAATCCATGGTCACATGCTCCCACTTCCATTCTGGAATCGGCAAGGGCTGAAGAAGTCCAGCGGGCCTCTGATGTTCAGCTTTAACCTGTTGGCAAACCAAACACCGAGAGACAAACTGGGCTATCTCCTTCTTCATGCCATTCCACCAGAAGTGCTGACGAATATCACGGTACATCTTCGTGCCACCGGGATGAATGGAATACTGCGAACTGTGAGCTTCTGCCATGACCTCCTGTCTGATATCTCCACTGGGTACACAAAGACGAGTGCCGTGTCGAAGCGTACCATCTTCATGGATACATAACTCTGGCCTTCTTCCTGCCTCACACTCTGCTCTGAGCCGTTGAAGCTTGGAATCTGTAGATTGCGCCATCCGGATCCTCTCAACTATGCTAGACTGAACCTGTAGACTGGCCATCAATGCTACGCTGATAGGAAGAACTACTTCAATTCCCATCTTCTGAAATTCTGCTAATAACTCTGGTTGCGCCGTCAGGAATAAACTCCGGCTCTCTGGCTCAACGCATCTGCTACAACGTTGGCCTTCCCTGGGTGATACTGCAAATCCACATCGTAGTCCACCAATAGCTCAAGCCATCTTCTCTGCCGCATGTTAAGATCCTTCTGGATGAAAACATACTTCAGGCTCTTATGATCAGTAAATATCTCCACTCTTTCTCCATATAAGTAGTGCCTCCACAACTTAAGTGCAAACACTACTGCTGCCAGCTCCAAGTCGTGGGTCGGGTAATTCTTCTCATGATCACGAAGTTGACGTGATGCATAAGATATTACCTTCCCATGCTGCATCAAGACACACCCCAATCCTCTGCCTGAAGCGTCACAATAAACTGTGAATCCTTCGGTCCCATCTGGAAGTGTGAGAATGGGAGCCGTTATCAAACCTCGCTTCAACTTCTCGAATGATTCCTAACACTCCACTGTCCAAACAAACGACACATCCTTACGAGTCAACTGGGTCATTGGTGCTGAAATCCTTGCAAAATCTGAAACAAATTGCCGGTAGTAGCCGGCCAATCCAAGGAAGCTGCGAACCTCTGCCACTGAACTAGGTGCTGGCCAAGTCTCGATAGCCACAATCTTCTGGAGATCCACTTTCGCTCCTCCTCGGGTAATGACGTGACCCAAGTACGAAATGCGATCGAGCCAGAACTCGCATTTACTGAACTTGGCGTATAACTGATGCTCCCTAAGCGTCTGAAGGACAACTCTGAGATGCTGCTCATGCTCTGCTTCGCTCTTGTTATAGACCAGGATATCATCTAGGAACACGATCACGAACTGATCTAAGTAGGGCATAAAAATACGATTCATGAGGTCCATGAATACAGCTGGCGTATTGGTTGCTCCAAAGGGCATAACAAGGAACTCCCAATGTCCATACCTCGATCGAAAAGCTGTCTTCGGAATGTCCTGCTCTCTGACTCTGATCTGGTAGTATCCTGACCGCAAGTCTATCTTCGAAAATACTGAAGCCCCTTTGAGTTGATCAAACAAGTCATCTATCCTCGGGAGAGGGTATCTGTTCTTGATTGTCACTGAGTTCAAGGTACGATAATCTACACATAGCCTGGATGTACCATCCTTCTTTTTCACAAGAAGCATCGGGGCTCCCCAAGGCGATCCACTTGCACGAATGAATCCCTTGGTCCTGAGTTCTTCAATCATCTTGTACAAAATCTCCAACTCTGAAAGCGCCATTCTGTAGACTCTCTCGATACTGGTGCTGTCCCGGGAATCAAGTCTATAGTGAACTCGATCTCCCGTTCTGGCGGCATCCCTGGAAGTTCCTTTGGAAAGACATCTGGAAATTCTTCAACTATCCTGGGCAACTACACTGCTGCTACTGCCATCCGCAACACTGGGAATGATGGCTCCACCGCGCCTCTGGAAAATAAAAACTCTGGCTCGCCTGGAATACTAAAGATAACTCTGCCAACATGGCAGTCTATCCTAGCATACTGGTTCCTCAACCAATCCATGCCTAAGACTACATTATAGTCTGCCATAGGGAATTCTAAGAATCTAGCGGGGAACTCTCTACCGCTAACTACGATCCGATACGAGAAAAACACTCGATCTACTCCCACAAGACCATTACCAGTAAGTATATTGAGCCTCACTGATAATGACTCGGGCTCCAATCCTATCCGTGTCGCGAATCGTGCAGACATGAATGAATGCGATGCACCAGAATCAAATAATACTGAAGCTGGAAAGGAGTTGACGAGAATAGTACCTGCTACTACCTCATCTGGTGCAACTTCTCTTCCATAGCCATTATCATGGCCTGGCCTCTAGCTGCGGGTCCCCTCTGCTGGAAACCTCTCTGTCTGCTCTGTACTGGAGCCTGGGCACACTGCTGCTGGAATGCCTGGGCCTGAGGCAACAATGGCCTTGGGTACTGCTGCTGCTGCATGGGTGCTGGTCCCCTAACCGATGGACTGGTTAGGTTGGAAGAGGAAGAACTACCCCAATTCGGGCAGGCTCCTATCTTGTGATCTGCCGCTCCGCAAGCTAGGCACAATCCTTATGCTCTACGACAATCTGCCACTACATGGCCTGGCTTCCTGCAATGTGAACATCCTATCGCGGAAGTCTGCTTCTACTTCTGTTGCTGCGGGTACGTCGGGGTCGAATGCTGAACCGACGTTACTGAGGCCGCCCGCCTCGGAGTTCCAATAGTCAAACTTCTAGCTGCTGGGGCTGGAGCTGATGATTGGTACATCTGATGGGACCGCTTCCTGCCTCCGGTCCTATCCACGATTCGCTGGGAGGTGTACTCATGCCTCCTAGCTGCCCTCAATACTGCATCGAACGTCTGGTGCTCGAACTGCTCGACTGCCAACAAGATCTCTAAATGCAGTCCCTGCTGGAACCGCTGGGCCCTATCAAACTCGGTCGCCACCAAGGTGGGGGCAAACCTACTGAGCCTAGAAAACTCAGATGCATAACTGTCGACTGTTCTGCCTCCTTTCTTAAGGTTGGTAAATCTGGTCTGCAGGTCGTACCGAGCCACAACATCGAAATACTTCGTCTGGAATCTCTCCCTAAATACTGCCCAAGCAATGGGTGCCACTAATCCCATGGCTTGCGCTACCCACCAACTGCGAGCTAAGTCCAACAACTGCAGGTGTACCACCGCCACCTTCTCATTCTCAGGTGTCCTAGCTGCTTCTAGAATCACCTCGGTATCCGGAAGCCAAGCGTCCGCGGCAATCGCCTCGCTGCCGTCGAAGAAGGGAGGGTTCAAGCGCTTGAAGCTGTTGGCCGCGCTGTTCCCTGGATGACCGCCTCTGGTCAAAGCATCTGCCACAGTCTGGTACAAGGCGTCTCCTCTACGATCCTGAAAAGCTATCAAGGTCCTGATGAGACCTACCAAGGTGCCATCATCCGGCTCAGCAGGCTGAACAGGCTGAACTGGGAGCTCTCCTCCAGGAGGTATAACTCGGGAGGCAACTCCGGAATGTTGGGCTTGATCTCCTGGTTGCTGGTCCACGGGAGGTGCTCCTCCTTGCTGATCGGCAGGGTCAGGTACAGTGCCGCTGAGGAAGACGACACAGGGAAACAATAAGGAAGGACCAGGACATATCAACGATACAAGCATGTAATCAGGGCAAGAATTCCAGGAATTCAGAGGACATGAACGGAGATCAAGGACGAATAATGATTGAGACATCTATCGGTAAACCCTCATATTTCTTGAATGACAAGACCTGTATGGGCCACCACTTAAACCATGTCACGCCCCAGAACCAGAATACTGGAGAGCGGGGGCGAACATAGCCAGCTACGTATATTAAAATGAAGTCCATCTCGCTATACGGTCACGGCTGTCTAGATATGAGGGTTTACTACAAGCCAACGGTCACTTATAGTCAAGCCTATTGTCTCAATCACAAGCAAGTAATATGATCACAAGATGTTTGACCACCAAATATACAATAAAAGGCGTCCCAAATATTACATATTCAGTTGATCATGAAGCTAGTCGTACAAAATACAAGGACTAGCAAGAGTTAAGTCATACATGATCAACCCTAAGATTTGTTAATCATGTTTACAGCCCGTAGACAGACAGTAAGTAAATGTGCATCGAGCTAACAGGTGCTCGTCGGCTAAATGCCTCAAAAGAATAATTTACAATAGAGTGAGCGAAACAAAATAGAAAAACCCACTCGTAGCCCGGGTTCCTTCTAGTCGCCACCATCGGGCTGGAGGTTCGGAAGATCCTCGGGAGCTGCTCCGAAATCTGGCCATACAAAACCAGCTGGGTCAAACCCCAGAAAGAGCAAGTGCCACAAGGAGGCCACGAAATAAGAACAAAAGCCAGCATATCAGAACATAATAAAAGAAATGGAAGAAGGTACAAGTAAATAAAGAGTACAACAGGACAATAAACGACTAGTGACGTGGGACCATTCGGGAGCCAGGTTACAACCCTTAAACCAGACAAGGACCAAGGTTGTAACCATTCGCATGAACAGCCCTCTGTCTCTACCCATTTATTGTTAGAGATAAGTAAAACAAGCATGTACAAGAGTAGCCAGGTACAGGGACTAGACAAGACTTAGACAAGGCTGGACTCCATCCATTCACAAGCGGCCAAGCAATTACTACGGCTTACTACTTAACTAACTAGGGTTATCACAAGCCTTAATTACTAACAAGATGAAAGTGAGAAATTCCCAGTCCCAAGCCCTGCAGACCATCTAGTTATCCTTCCGCGGGTTGAGAGTATGGTTGGGTACATCGCCCCGGAGACGATATACCCTTAGATGACTTAGAGGGTGCAACACATGACAGTGTGCTGGAAATATGCTCTACGTCGGCAAGCTACAAGTCCAATTAAGAGCGCCCAGATAACGAGATTGCCTGTGACTGGAAATTCTCCATGAACTACAGTTAGATCTAGTCATTAGCCTAATCCATATTCAGTATGAATCCCTGACCGTGTGAACCAGGAAGTCACGTCCTAGACATGATGCAAGACAAGACAAGTGGATTACACAAGCAAGCAAGCAGGAACACCCACGGTGTCAAGTTGATTATACGAGTCAAGTTAGCCGTCACAACAGCATCAAGATAAATCATATCAGGGTACTTGTCAGGAGTGCGCCACGACGGGCCACTATCATGTCAGGTTGGTCATGTCAGAAGTGCACCACTACGGGTCACTGTCGTGTTATGCTAGTTCCTTGTCATACCATGCCATGTATAATAGTCATTCCAAACATATTAAGTAAAATCAAGTTCATGACAAAAGGCGTAAGGATATAAAATGGGCGTAAAATATCTAATAAAATATCAATATACAGGGCTATAGAAGAGCCAAGCTTAAAGAAATAAAACCAAAACTCCAAGAGCCAATGGTTTGCGCAAGGGGTCAGGGGTTGGATTGTGCAGGGTGTCAGCTGCGCAGGGTGCCAAGTGCGCAGGGACACAGGGCGCAGGGGCAGAGGCGCAGGAATGGTTGGCGCAGGCTGCGAAGTGCGCAGACTTAGACTGCACAGGCAATGGATGGCGCAGGATGCAGACTGCGCAGGCTTACATTGTGCAGGCAA
Source organism: Iris pallida (assembly GCA_029216955.1). Lineage (NCBI taxonomy): Eukaryota > Viridiplantae > Streptophyta > Magnoliopsida > Asparagales > Iridaceae > Iris > Iris pallida. Next base: position 40,388 of record JANAVB010038834.1, read on the forward strand.
TGGATGGCGCAGGATGCAGACTGCGCAGGGGTCAAGCGCGCAGGAGCCGATGGCGCAGGGTTGGTTGCGCAATCGGGCAGCGGCCAGGCTGCGCAGTCAGCGACCAACGCTAAAGAGCGCGGCACGGGGAGGCTGTGCGGTCAGTGCTGCGCTAAAGAGCGCAGACTGTAGATCTTCTTCTCCAGGCCGAGAGGAACATCAAGAACACCCAAAATTCAATCTTTCATATCTTGGTCAATTCAAAACCAAATCTAGATTTTCAAAGGTCAAACTTGAGTAAAATTGAATTCTCTTCCACATGGAAGCATCAAAACCCACAAAAATCCAACCAAAATAGATCAAAACCATGTAAATCCGAAAATAAAGAAGACTTAGATCTAGAACAAAGGAGACTCCAAATTACAAAATGTCAAGTTCTAATGTTGATCACCATGGCCTAATCTAGCTAATGAACAAATAAAATGTGGTTCTCATGTGGTGGCAAGGTGCACTTGCCTATGGGTGTTGGTGTTGTGTAGAGGAAGGAAGAAGAAGAAGATGGAGAAATAAATGAGAGAATTATGGAGGAGAAAGAAAAGTAGATGGAGTCTTAATGGGGTGGGTTGTGTTGTGTTGAGGGTGGAGTGTAGGTTAAAGTGTTTCAATGCATGTTAAACCAACCCAAACCAAATCAAACCAATTCTCCTCCACAAAATAGGCCAAGCCAGGTAAAACCCAATTACGAGAACCAAAATCTGCAAGTCAAGCCAATTACAAGTACATGCCAAAATCCGAGAAAATAAATACAGGTCTAAAATATATGCAAGCTTGACAAAATACGTATTCAGAATATGGGTGTTACACGTACGTACGGAGCTATGCCGAGCACTAACCCTCCAGTGCTTTCGACAAGCCCAGCACCCGGTATCGAGCTCGTACGACCCTTCGTTGTTCCAAGCTTTGACTATATGGCCCGGCCGACCCTTCGTGGTCTTCGTGACGTCATTCGGCCTCGTTTTTGTTACCAACATTACCAAGAACTCCCTGTGGCGATCGACCTCAGATGCGAAATCGATCGACTACAACGGAGCAGATACCCCGTCGAACACTTCTGTCATCGATCCATATTAATGCCAACCCGGAAAGCCCAAACAACTTACCCTGCCTCCACCATCCCCAGCGCCGCGCTCGGCTCCGCTCGAGTAAACTTTCTTCCGCCGCGCCCTTGCCCCACCGACGAACTGGGCCGAGCCGTGCCGACCTCCTCCTTCAGTCTGGATGCACGTACCGCTACCATTTCCGTCGACTGCTGGTAACCCCTCTCTTACCGCTCATCTTTCAAATATCACCCCATCTTTATCAGAGAACAATAGTTCTCTCTATCCCGAGAACGGGATTGGTTTAGTTTTTTCTTTTATTTTAATATATGTGGTTCTTCTTCCAACATAAAAAAAAAAACAAAGAACAATATACAGTTGTAAAAGTATGTTTGTCCCTTCCTTTTGATTATTTCCTTTGATTGATTATATTTTATTTATTAATTATTGTTAAGTTTATGTTTATGGATGTATTTTGTATATTCTTCCTAATTATTTATTATTAGCACAATTATCATTGTTAACAAATTATTAGTGTAACTTAAATATTTATTGATCTTAAAAAGATAAGTACTATTTTTGCCTATTGATTTCAAACTAGAGTTTAGCCCAAAGCATAATATATTACTTTATGGTGTTTTCAAATATAGCTTGACCAAAAGTTATTGTGACAAAAATTTAGTTGTAGCACCAAAATTTTTTTGTTTTTTGTATTTATCAAATATATGTATGTATATATTCGACAAGTTATAGTTTTGGCCTAAAAAGGGCTTCTTAATATTTCTTGAATAATTACTTAAATAATTTCATATATAAAATATAGTTTTTTTTTATCTAAAAGTATATTTTACAAACTTCGAGTTTTCTAGCCCCAAAAAGTATTTTGACTAGTGGGATATAATCTCCAAATTATTATACATAAAATATTTTTAACTAATAAATTATATTTTCAACTAAAATCAATATTTTCAAAAAAATAGTAAGAGTACCATTCTTAAACAAATTCCCATTTAACGTCAATCTTGATCATAACTGATCATTTCTTATTTTCTTGTAAATTCAGACCCTTCACATCGAATATGGCTATTGGGTAAAGCATGACTTGTTGGATTATTGCACCACCCCAGGCGACACACCAGGCAAGATACCTTGCCATAATTGACTGTTTATAATTAATCTGTATTTTATTTATTGGATATCACTGTGTTTTATTTCTAGTTCTTCTAGCTATACCATTTTTACAACGCTTGATTTATTGCCTACTCAGTGATATTAGCTTACTTTATTTATTATCCTTTGATTGCATATGGACTTAGAGTTAAAGGACTACCGCTTGTAGTGTATCGTATATACCTCGACACAGTTGTACCACGAGTATGTGTGAGATGAGCAGCATGTAGAGGTCCTTGCGTGTTGGCTGATCACCCGTGCGTATGCGTTAGGTCTAACTGCTACTAGAGGCATGTTAGGAGACTTAGCAGTTAGTAGAGGTATATGATCACAGATGCGATCTAGGTAGGTGCATCTGGTGGGGAGAATATTTTCTTGTCGTATGGGTTTCTATTACACATTCCCTTGTAACCCGGAAGCTCCGCTGGAGATACGGTTATGCTTACCCCTCAAGTTGTCCACTATCGTTTTTGAACGTCATGCGCTTAGGCCACTGGTGCCCAAGTGGTGACTATACCAGATCCTATTTACAGCCAGGGCTCATGTGACAAAAGGTCTGTTCTTAACTGCATGTTCACTTTAGTATGATTAGATTACCTTATTGGTGTCTTGTCACTTACTTTTATTTGTGGCATATTTTATATTCAGTATTTTTATGGCATATTGTTTATTGTATCTTGTTGCGTCTCTCTGAGGACCTGGTGAATTCTCCAGGTGTGTCTTGGTGGTTTTTGCAGGTGCTCTCTCCATGTCCATATTTTTCTCTCTTCGAGGTAATTACACTTGGATCGTCTTTGCATCGCTCGACAAAATTCCGTTATCATGTACTTCTCTCTTTTTAGTTGGTAGTGGATTTGTCTCCGCCCAACAATTGTATACATGACAATTCATGAGTTGATTTATAAATTCTTTATTCTTATTTATGGATGAGATTAGTATCATGGTTTACTATATTTACAGCTTATGTATACATATGATGGTTCCACATATTGGAGTATACTTCGTTTGTATGCAGCTGGCATGACAACGTACTTAGTCCTAAGTATTTTGGGACTGGGAAGTTATATGTTTTTGTGGTGGCCCATACAGGTCGAGTTTGCCGTTTCGGTTACGTTA
>JANAVB010038835.1:0-116676 GCA_029216955.1 Iris pallida
TCTTCACAGATCTACCTAGTTTCTAGCCCTATTTTGTTACAAATTTCACAAACTACAAAATTATTTGCTGAAGACTATTATACATTGCTGCTGGAATTTCATCCTTTATGCTGATATATTGATTTTGTTTGAAAATTGATAATTTAGTCCTTAAGTTATAAATCCAAGCTGGAATTTGATATTGACAATGAAAATGTCATCCGTTTCCACCCTTTGGCTTAATCTGTCATAGAGAGGAATGCAATTCACTATAGAAAATTGCCATCATCTTACCTCTTCATCTGTGTACTTTTATATTATAGTGGAACTTGGAGAATGCTCCCCGTTGCACAAGCTTTAAACGGCCTGGCTAAAAGATACCTACCCAGAAGTGGACTTCTAGGTTTTGCAGATTTTTTTGCTCATAGCTACGAATTTGGCACCAGCATAGACGGCCGACAGCAAGCCAACATATGGTCATAAAAAAATGACAATTCTTTTATGGAGTTTCCTTATGCTCCATAATCGACTCCACGCTTATTGGAGAAAGCTTGGATGACAGTGATGATAAATTTGATTTTGATTGTTGGAATTGCAGATTTGTTACAGCATTTGATTTCTAGGGTTTCAAATTTGGGGATTTTAGGAAAAAAAATTTATTTGGGTCATATTTCACTTCTTACCTAGATTATGTGATCATCAGTAATCGAATTTTTAGGTGCAACCGCATAGGACAGCAGAATGGCTCTGGTAAGGAAGAGGGGGGGATTGCACTTACAATGTGACATGTTACAGCAATCATCAACTAATCAATGAAATGAGGTGTTAGCTGTGTTGAAACAGGTATATTATAAGACTATTCATTACAACGATTGCAGTTTGCAACTACTAGTACTTACATAGCTAGAACTGACATGAAGAAATAGTGAAATTAATATTTATATCAAAAAAGAGAAGATTCTGTATCATTTTAATATTGTATTTCAAGTGAGCTCTATACAACTCTTTACAACAATGAAACACATAGACACTGATCAACTGATATTCGAGTTGCACCTAGACTAAATACAAAATAAAAGCTTATTCCATCTCACCTTTGGCATATACAAGTCTGTTATCTCTCCATAGGCTTCAAAGTAACTGCATTTTTTTAAAAGGTGAAGTTGATTGAAATATTGCCATCAGAAACAGTGCATATCCCTTAATGCACAAAGGCGTAGATGCGACTATTTGGTAATGGAAATGTACCTTCGAAACATCGGTTCTGTAACAGATGGTGGAATTCTAGCAACAAAATTCGAGTTGCTTTTTTTGCAGATGCTCTCATCTCTTCCTGTGTATGAACAGTGTTATCAATTTGAGATAATACTTTAGCAAGATACAAAACAATGTAATTGCATAGCACACTGATGTATATCCTGAAATGAAATAGAAGATAATAGTTGCTTTTTTTGCGGATGCTCTCATCTTCCTGTGTATGAACAGTGTTATCAATTTGAGATAGTACTTTAGCAAGATACAAAACAATGTAATTGCATAGCACACTGATGTATATCCTGAAATGAAATAGAAGATAATGTGATGCTTATACCTTCGGTGTGGCAACCTTCACTTCAAGGGTTCTACCGCCAAGAGTATGTTCACTTTCAAGTGCATTCTAGTAAGCAAATGTAGATTTATTAAATACATTTTGACATGGCATTACACAGAGCCAAAGAAACAATGAAACCTAGATATATTGGTAGTTACACTTTAAGTATTAATCACAGTTAGTTATGAGCTAATGCATAATTCACAGAAATTTGAAATTTGAGAGCAGTAGATAGCATAAGCTTTTAAAACTAAAATCAGTTCAGCTGAAAATTAACAATTAAGTATGCAAGAAAAGAAATGAATGGAAATACAAGGGTGGAAACATCTAAACAGCTCAAGACCTGCCACTAAAAAGCTCCAATGTTTCAAGTCTCTTTAAACAAGCAACCAACTTGATTGAATAAAGTCTCCCCAGCTACACCAACAAAACCTCTCATTCAGAAAATTAGTTCTCATTTAAAATTGTCGGAAATAAATTAGGTTTATTTAGTTTCTTCATGACCAAGCTTACTTAGCTAGCCACTTTTGTCTTTATTACTTTTGTATGTTCTATAAATTGCCAGGCCTATAGTCATAATTAAATATCTCATTTAGTAGCAATGTAGTCTTTATTTTCTATATGGTATCAGGGCAAAGAGCAAAGGTGCAAAGGTCGTCTTGACCCTTGCTCTCCACCCTCAATCAATCATGACCATTCATTTCCAGAACCCTAGATTTTAAAAAAACATAGCAGCCTCCTCTCTTTCCTTCCATCTTTTCCCAAATTCCACCTTTACCCACTCTTTTCCTATTTGGATCTGATCCAAAAAAACATGAGAAGAGCTCCCTCTTCTTCTCCACACTCACTCTCCCTCACCTCCTCCTCCAAATCCGGGCAGCAATTCCCCAACCCTAATTCACCCCCCCCCCTTCTACTTGTTTACTTTCAACCTGAGATCTCACCTTCTCCTCTGATCGGCAAATCAGCAAACTGAAGTAGTCAGTCTCCTTCTCAAACATGAGTCATCGACTCTCCTCAAGTGATCCCAAATCTAAGATTTTGTTGCCACCGCAACCCAGATTTCTCCATATTTTTCCATCCAGGTCGACGACGACACTCCACCTCGATGAGGTCTGCAGTGACACCTCCACGAGCCTCGACGACTGCAGCAACTTCGTTTCCAGATGACCACCGGATCATCCTCGATCATGATTCTGCCACTCGAACTCCGACATGCTTCGACATCTAACCTTGTTGCCAGGAACTCGATGATGACGCCTCAATGCACCAGCATTACTGTGTTCTCCATGTTGAGACGATGATATCCTCTATTTGAAGCTTCCCTCGTCCTAGACATTTTTTTTTCCAACCACAACAATCCACCTTTGCTTCTCCATCTGATCTTGTTGTCTCACCACCTCTAGTCACCTACTCCGGTCTCGCCAACACCATCTCCAGCACCGATCATGTCGATAGCCATACCGGTCATGAGTAGCCACTCGACAACGGCTACAGAGGACAATAACCATCTTCTTTTCGATTTCTCCGACGACTAAATCCCACTCGAGATTATGGTAGCCATCTCTATTTCTAGCGCACCTCGACGACAATAAGCGACGGAGTTTCTTCTTCTCTGACCATGTTTATATCTAGACAACTAAACAATGTTTAGAGTCGTGTTGTTTAATACAGTGGATTCGCTATTTAGCCAATGTTTTGTTGTGTGTTGTAAAACGATAATAAATAAATAATATCAAGGGCATAGCCCTCGAACCCCCGGACCGCTCAACGACGAGCTGGACCACTATAATTGTCTCTCTTTCTTTCAACATGGATGCCATTCGTGATGACTATTTGAATATTCCTCTTTCGATCGAACGTCATCATATGTCGGCTCACGTCTTCATACGCCGGTACTTGACAAGCACACCCGCATGAAGACGACTCTCTTGGTCGAGCATCATGCGTCGGCTCTTGTCGAGGGCTCTCACGCCCCGTCAACTCTCTTGGTCGAGCATTCTCGTTGTCGACTTCTCTCTTCGTATATCATCCTCGTATGCTGATATCTACTACTATTGGTCGAGCATCCTCTTGTCGAGTGCCCTCGCGCTCCAATAACTCTCTTGGTCGAGCATCCTCTTGTCGAGTGCCCTCGTGTACTGACATATCTCTTAGTCGAACATCCTCGTGCGACGACAACTCATTTTTTTTGCGAGCCCGAGATGGCCGCAACTCATACTCAAGTGCCCACATAGAAGCAAGTTCTTGGCAACTTGCACTCTTGACAACAATTCATACTATTTTGTTGCTTACTTTCGCCACTACAATTGCTACTCTCTTTTTCTCGAATGTTCCTTCGTACTCTCTCCAAGTTCAACATGTTTAACATGCTCCAAGTTACGAAACAATATAGAAAATAAATTAAGTTTATTTAGTTTCTTGATGGCCAAGCTTACTAGTTAGCCACTTTTGTCTTTATCACTAAGTTATATAAATTGTAAGGCCTAGAACCATAATGAAATATCTCATTTAGTAACAACGTAGTCTTTATTTTCTACAAAATGAAGCATTGTGGTTACTTTTTACAAGATAAAATTGATAGAACTTGATTACCAACCCCCTACGATCCAGGTTAAAACCAACTTAACATGCTTCCTCACATTTAGGAAAGGATTTATTTCAATCCCATTAACAAGATAATAGACATAATAAAACCAACAAAAGAAATAAGTTTAGCGAATTATTTTTAGAACTAATAATAGGAAATCCTTATAGACAAACCAACCTTCGCTTGTCCAATGGCGATAAGAGGTTAAAGGGAACCATATTTAAGGATAGACATCTACCTATTTTATGTGTACTATCAAGTACGAGTAGAATATTGATGTCACAATGAACGTATCAGAAATAAACCACAACACAGAAAGCATACAAAATGGCTTACCCATTTCTGAGTGTATATGTTATGAACATGAAATGATAGATCATAGGTAACAATGTTCAAGTACTGAAAAATGCCATGTTGCATGGATACATCAATGAAGATAACGTGGGCGTATCAGATGCTCAAACACCACAATAGTTCCAAGGAATAAAGATACATGTCGGATACACTTCCTTACCTACCCTATAATTATTAAAAACCACTTAAACTATCTACACTACATAAAATAAATGAAGGTGTAAGAATCAGTTAAGGTGAACAGTTAGTGAAAAGGTAAAAAAAAATGCTTGGAAGCTATAGTATGAATGCATCTTTTATCATAGCTTTCTTTTGTTTTTAATAAAAAGAATTATGTTTACTCTTTCTGGAGAATCACCAACTTCTAGCATTCACTATTTACCATCTCTAGTGAAACAGTTATCATATTTGAGTTTCTATATAGATAAAGAAAGTAATGTTAAAACGTTTATCTATTGTCTCATATGGTAGTTTTTAAAAATTATTGTACACTTGTATATGTGTCATGTTGCATCGAGTCGCCATAACCATATCCATGCAACAAAGCAAAAATGCTAGATATGTTCTAGTCATATCTAAACAATTGGTCTTTCCTGAATCATAAGCTGCAATATAGAATCAAGAGCTCCAGTACAATAGGAAGCATTACAATTCACAGGTATTCCAGCTTTTTGCGCTAGCATGAAAGATAACTACACGACTCAGTTACAAACTCGTGCATAACAGCAACAAGTGCCATATATCTCAAGAATCACTTAGCTGAAACATTTTCAAGCATGTATAGATAATGAAAACACGTGCATATTTTAATATACAATGCACTATTTAGTTTTTAAAAAAGGTCCCATACAAACATATATGAATGTTATGAACGTAAGGTATATGATTACCTTCGCATCCTCTGCTGAAGCAAATGTCACATAGCCAAATCCGCGAGACCGACCAGTGGATTTTTCCTATTGTTTCATTAGAAAGAGAAGGTTTCAGCAAAAACAACATATCAACTGTTAAGCCAGTATCACAGCCAGTATCATGGACAACTGCCTTGCTTTTCCGCAATTAAAGGATTTTTAAAAAAATTGACCATAGCCAGTACTAATTCAACATATAAAGATTTCATAATCTGCATAACGTAATCCAAATTGAAAGACACAAATGTCATGTGTTCTGTTTGTTTTTATGAATATGAAAGTAAACTAATTAATTCGCATGCAGTACTCCAAATTAGGAGCATCAAAAAAGTTGCCTTCAGTACTGTAAGAGTCTTTATCTCTCTCTTTTCTTTAGTCTCTTTAGTCTCACGTCTAATGATGTACTATGAAGGTCTCACTGGTTCAATCCTTACATAAATAGGGCCCTTCTTGACAAAGTTCGCCAGAGGTCACCAAATGTTTGCCAGAAGTCACTGAGTGTGAGAGAGAATAATCTAAAAGGTCAGATATATGTCCAAGAGAACTGATAATTGGCTAAACATACATTTTATAAATCAATTTGCAAGGAACAATTACAGAGTTCACTGAAGAAAAGTACAAGAGAGTCAATCCTAAAAGACATACTATTCTAAACTAACAAAAAGCCAAACCATATAATAAGAAAAGCAACTTTTCAACTTTCTTCCATCTTCAATATATAAGAAATCAAGAGGCATTATTTAGCCCGAATTATCATTAGGGCCTGTTTGGCAACAGGAAACTACAAGAATCTTTAAAAACTTAAGTTTCCATACAGTTGCTGGCAACTCGCTAGTCGGTCGCCAGTCGATTTCCGGGGACAAGGGATTAATCGGATTAATCGGGGACTAGTCGGGACTAGTCGGATTAGTCGGTTTAGATTTTTTAATATATATATATATATATATATATTATATATATATATATAGTGTAATAACTTTGTTTTTTTTAAAGTTGAAAAACAGAACGTCATACTCACTTTAGAAGACTCGGTCCAAACTCCAAAAAGGACAATAGAAACAGCAAAGAGAAGCCAGCATAGGAAAAACAGCAACAGGGGTCTAAACATAAAAATAACAGAAAATTTCATGTAGGGGGGAAGGAATTCATGTTATTTACGTAAAAAGGGAGAAGTTTCTGAAAATTTCAGATATAGGGATCTGGCGCCAGTTCAACTGGCGCCCAATTTTTTTTTTTTTAAAGGGGGCGCCAGTTGCACTGGCGCCGAAAATAAAAAAATTAAAAAAAAAATCCTGGCTCCAGTACAACTGGCGCCAGGTTTGGTTGTTGGGGGGAGGGGGCGGGTTGGGGGGTGGGTGGGGTTGGTTGTTTGTTTTTTTTTTCTTTACATCATTTCCTTTTTTTTAATCTTTCCTTCCTTCTTTCTTATATTAACTAAATAATTTTTGTTATTATATTATACAATTAATATATAAAAATAAACAAAAAAAATATGTATTTATAAACAAAATAATTTGTATTTTTGTATCAACTATTTTGTATTAATAACAAATTCGCATATATATATATATATATATATATATATATATATATATATATAAACAAACTGATGCATAATTATACAAATAAATATAAATAAAATAAGTTAATATATAGTTTGTTATTTTATATACTGCTTTATTGTTATTATATTTATTTGTATACCAATAAATTAGTTTGTTATTATCTATACTTATTACTATATTAATTTGTTATTATCTATATTGCTATATTATTTTTTAATAGTCGACAATAACAAAATTTTGTTTAGTTAATATATAATAACAAAATATACTAGTTAATATAAATTATAATATACAAATATATTAACTAGTAATTTTATTATTATACAAAATCAAACTAAAACTAAAAGATAATAACAAAATGTTCTAGCTTGGTTTGATAAGATAATAACAAAATGTTTTAGATGATAACAAAATGTACTAGTTTGATAAGATTTTATATATATATATATATATATATATATATATATATAATATATATATAAACATTTTGTTATTATCTTATCAAACCAAACTAAAACATTTTGTTATTATCTTTTAGTTTTAGTTTGGTTTTATATATATATATAAACTAAAAGATAATAACAAAAACTAAAAGATAATAACAAAATGTTTTAGTTTGGTTTGATAAGATAATAACAAAATGTTTATATATATATATATATATATATATATATATATATATATATATATATATATGAGAATTTTTTATTATAAAAATAAATGATACAAAAAATACAAATTAATATATTTATAAATACAAATATTTTTTGTTTATTTTTATATATTAATTGTATAATATAGATAATAACAAAATTTTTTAGTTAATATATAAAGAAAGAAGGAAAGATAAAAAGAAAAGAAAAGAAATGGTGTAAAAAAAAAAACAGCCAAAACCCACCCACCCCCCCCCACCCCCCCATCCCAACCAAACTTGGCGCCAGTTGTACTGGAGCCAGGATTTTTTTTTTTTCGGCGCCAGTGCAACTGGTGCCCCCTTTAAAAAAAAAAAAAAATTGGGCGCCAGTTGAACTGGCGCCAGATCCCTATATCTGGAATTTTCAGAAACTTCTCCCTTTTTACGTAAATAACATGAATTTCTTCCCCGTACATGAAATTTTCTGTAAAAATAAACCATGTCATATACATAATGGAAAGTTCTGATTATAATTTCTTATTTGAGTTGTGAATTGATGTTTTGACGAAGAGAGTGCATGGGCCAGAGGAAGGGGTCTGCGTGGCCATGTGTCTGCCAGAGGAAGGTGGTCCCCACTTCCTATATTGCTCTTCCATGTCTAGCCTGACTTCACTCACCCATAAAGTTGAACTGATGTTTTGATGGAGAGAGTACATGGGCCATCTGATTTGCCAGAGAAAGGGGTCTGCTTGGCCATGTGATCTGCCACAGGAAGGTGGTCCCCACTTTCAATATTTCTCTCCCATGCTAGTCTGGCTTCACTCACGCATCCCACCACTTTCTCGTTTCCTCATTTTTACATATTTGGGGCTGTTTGGTTTTCCTCTCCGGTGGGGAGCTCCTCGCCTTCATCCTGTTTCTTCCACGCGAGCAGCAGCATAGACAGAGCATGGATGGCGTCGACGGAGCATGGGTGGCGGCAGAGAAGAAATCTGGTGCTATCGTTTTTTTAATAGACCATCAGTCGGCCGACTAGGCCCGTCTAGCCGTCTAGTCGGCCGACTAGGTCCGCCTAGCCCCTTCACCGATTTTTCAGCTGCCTAGTCCCCAAATCGAGTCAGCGCCGGCCGACTAGCCCGACTTTTGCATCACTGGTTGCTAGAAACTAATGGAAGTATGTTTCCAAAAAAAAACATTGTTTGTTTGGTTTAAACTAGAACAATAAAAATAGAGAATCTCAGTATTAAATAATATATAAAATGATAGCATAAATTACTTTCCATCAACTTGTATGTTTGTTTTGTATAAAATAATAATATTAAGAAGACTTTCCATGGTTCGGTCGGAGAGGAAAATAAATAGGCACTAGTTTCCAAATTTGATGATGTGGCATGGACTTTTGAAAGTGAGTTTCCAATTGCCAAACAATGCGGATGGAAAGTACATGTACTTTCCCACAGTTTCCTACTTACCCTATTAGTCTCCAGTTGCCAAACAGGCCCTTATGTACACCTAAATGAATCCGAAACCCTTTCCAAACAAACCAGGTTGGTCTCAAAACGATCAAGAAAAAAGCACACTCAAGTTACTCACTTTACTATCCAAGCATGGGCTGATCAACTGGACAAACCAGTCACTTCGGCTTGGGAGGTGGGCTAATGTCATCAAGCGACAACAGTAACCAATGCTATATTATTTACTCACTTTACCAGCTAAACCCTTTCCAGAACCAACCAGGTTGGACTCAAAATGATCAAGAAAAAGCACACTCAAGTTACTCAAAGAATGGTCTGATCAACCGAACAAACCTATCAGTTCGCCTTGGGAGGTCGCCTAATGTCATCAAACAACAACAGTAACCAATGCTATATTAAGTGGTTGCATTGCATACCCATCCCAAGGCTGGTTAATGATTAGTAGAATTATTTGACCCATCAATCACAATTATTACAGCACATGGAAATTCTGCATAATATGTGGCCTATAGTTAAAGCATCTGGAAATTAGTTGGATTAACTGCCGCTTACTCTTCCAATTAGTTGAACCAAACAGCCAATTTGGCATATTCTTGTTGTTTGAACATTTGGTTGTCTGTTGTGTTCCTTAACTCCACCACAGAGCAATTTGCAGCCCTTTCTTCAATCAAAAGCTCAACTTTTCACGTTTGCACAGTTACTAGAAGAGGCCAATGAGACTGCTAGAAGGATTGACACTTCTAGAACATAAGGACTGATGTAGGAACTACAGGGAACTTGCAAGCAAAAGAGAGGACACAGATAAATCAACCCTTTAGGAAAGGATCATCCTATGCGGAACATGGCAGAATATGACCGCAGCATAGGCAGCAAAACTTGGGAGTTCCTTTGGAGGCAATGGGGACAACGAGATGTTGACGGTAGAGGTGATGGCAGAATTACCAATAGATTAGGGTCTTGTGGATATGGCAAAACAGTCTCAAATGTGTACAAGAAGATTCAAACGACTATTTCAAACTATAACTCGGGCCCAAACAGGGAGTCATGGCAAATTAAATATGTTGTTGGAAGGGGGCAGGAAACTGCACACATTCTACATTTTGGCTTGAAAGCACATCATCTTTCTTCTCCTCTTGAAAGTAAGAATGATGTGGCTTCTTTGTTCTCTTTGAAAGACACACACACCCAACTGTCAAAACCGATGCTCATTGGAAGGGTCAAAAAACTATATTGCAAACTTTGATCGTATCAAAGAAATAAGACAACAAGTGTGGCAAAATGGCATGAATGAGGACAAGATCAATAAAATTCACTGATAGGACATTGAGGAGGATGATATGATTAATAGCCAACAGATATTAAGTTTCTTTTAGAGAAGGCGGAGGGAAACGGGTAGTCGAACATCTTCTTGTTGAGGGATAGAAACTATATAAGAGGGATTCATATTCAATCACGGTATGGACCTTGATATTTTCAAGGGAAATCCATGGCAACACAAACTGTACCAAGGAATTCGTTCTACACAGAAAAATCACCCAATCCTTTCACACTAATGAACCGCATGGATCTCTTACAAAGTACAAATCAATAAATTATAGGAAAATCTCTTTCAAAATCTTAAACCAACATAAATACCAATACAATAACAAAGAGAACCGTTGTTCCAACCTTCTCTACTCACAAATAAGAAATTTAGAACCATGAAGACCTTTATATAGCCGTAAGTCACCCTACTTGTAGCAGTACCAGGACTCCAAACCCTTATCTTCAATCACCTACAAATTCACCCAAAAACAAAAATTCCAACTTAAAGTTGCACACATATACTATGATTGACGGCTCAATCAGCCACCTGGATGATTGGTTGACCTGGGTAGGTCAGTTGCCTCTATTGCAAACAGCATCTTTGTTGTTTATATGCTCGATAGTCTGAAGGAACCAGATAAACGTGTCTGCATTTTCAATTGACTAAATGTTGGTTGTTAGTCGATCTATGACGTCCTTTTTTTATTGATGCCATCATCCACTCAGATTAAGCCACTTCGAACCCAAACCTTACCTGCCTAGTTCACATTTGCAAAGAGAAATTCGGGTTTGGATCGGTAAAAATCATATCGACATTATTATGTACCTACCAAATCTAAACCCAAACTAAAATCAAACAGAATACCAACACGACATGAACACGACATAAATGTAAATAGTTATACTCCAATTAATCTTCATACCTCATCACAGATTGAAGAATGTCTGAGGGCATGTTTGAGAACTTGCAACTAAGGTGAACCATGGAACCTAATGAAAGCCAGTTGGAAACTTGAAGGTTGTTGCAACCTAGTTCAAAAGGATTGTCAAAACTGACAGGTACCAAAAGTAATTTGGAACTCACATAATTTAGCAAAAATTTGATGTGACTCAATAGAAAACGAATGGAACCTTATTCTCAAAATATTTTATTTTGTCATTCAATTATCTTAAAGGGGTAAAAGAATAACAAGCAAAGACACAGGATACCCTGGTTTCCTAAGCAGTCATAACCAACAGCAGCTCAGGAATTCTGAGAGGTAGAACGGCAACAAGATGCAAGATGAGATTATATAAATACCCCACCCAACATTATTCTCCTTTCCTCTCCTCTTTCTTCTCCTAGGCATCTTCTCGTGTGGTGCTCATAGAAGGAAATGTTCAGGTCTAATATGTGTGGGTCTACCAAGAATGAATGCTTTGTGGACCATTAGCTTTGAGCTTCATCACAATAGGGGCTACTTTGGTTCCCATTCAAAACGGATCTTTTGCCGTTTCTGCCAGTAATTTGGCAAAAATGGCAAACAATACCGTATTTGGTTGCTTTGATCATTTTTGGATGCTCAAAGGGGTCTACCAAGAATGACTGCTTAGTGGAACATTAGCTTTGAGCTTCATCACAATAGGGGCTACTTTGGTTCCCATTCAAAACGGATCTTTTGCCGCTTCCGCCAGTAATTTGGCAAAAATGGCAAACAATACCATATTTGGTTGCTTTGATCATTTTTGGATGCTCAAGGGGGGCATCAGTTGATGATTTCCGTTTAGCATTTACAGTTTTCCATTTCAAATGGGAACCAAACAAGCCTAGATGGAAGTCCAACGAATCTTGAAAAGCATTTAAAGGGACCGATAATTAGAAAAGATCTATAAGATGAACCTTTTGATGCCTTGTGAGAGTTCATCAATATTATACTGGACACTATAGTCACAAGTTAGGTGTTCAGGAGTAATTCTGTGAGGTTGAAAAGTTTGGATTTGGACCAAAAAAATATGGCAAAGTTCAGATAAATAAAGAGATAATAGTCTTTTTTTCTAAATATTTAAAATTATGAATAAAAAATATTAGTACACCAAAAAGATGTCCAAAATATTTTTAGAGATTGCAATAAATGTCAAGACAATAAAATTTCCCCTTTATATTCTCACTACATCAAAAACTTGCATTGGAATCCTTATGAAAAGTTTTGTAAGCTTGACATTTCTTCCCAAAATTCCACTAGAGTGATGGAATCAAATGGAAAGTATCTCGTAACACCTATTACTGGACCTTTGGATCACTTCCTTTGCATACCAACACTAACTTTGGAAATTGGAAGAATGAGCTAATGGTTGGCTACTATAATTAGTAACTACAAGCTTATCAAAATGGTTCAATGTGGAGCCAAAAAAAAAAAGGGAAATATTTAGTCCCACAACGCTGCGAGAAGAGGGACATTGAAAGCTGTCTGTAAAAGGAGATGGTCTTTATGTCAACTTAGCTCACACCTCACCTGGCTGTGAGCATGTGTGACCATAAAGTGGCCCAACCAAGAAGCTGGTGGCCCTATACTGCACTTTTTGTCCATTGGCTAGGAGCGAAATCAGGTACAAATCATAAATTTTTGTTCTGTACGCATATATACCTAATATTCGTGAAGAATCGCAAACCGACGAATCATTCGCGTATATATTCGGCAGGACACTCATTCACGAATAATTAACGAATTTTTTGAATTATTCGCGCATTATGCGATTATGGGACACTTGAAAATCGGTGTCGTGTCAAAGGGCGTGTTTGTACAAGTGTTGTGACTCGTGTAGGATATGTATCCATGCAATATAAACAATATAGCATATTGGCATCCAGGGATACCCACAATAAGTTGAGGGTGGGCAACTGCTCCCCGTGAGTTGCAGTTTCTTTTTATATAGTCTCTGTTTGTCCAGTTATTTATTTCATTTTCTTCAGACCAAGTGGGGGCTTCGTTGGTAAATTGATGAGCTTAAGTTCCAATACTCACTAGCCACATTATAATTGTTTTACATTTGTTTTTATATAATACCCCCTAAATTAGGAGTTTGCAACCAAACTATCTTCTTATCCTTCTCTGACTATTGCTCCATTAGCTTATTTCCAACAAAACTACATATACAAAAACCAATCACATTAGTGTTGGAATCGACGGTTCATAAAAAATAGTTTCGTTTGGGAGATACGACATATTTAGTTTCTATGTTGAAAACTAGGTTTTCGGTAGTAATTACTAGATGAAAACAACATCTACGAAATATTTACTATATCAAACATAATCCAAAAATTCTCAAATTTTAGTATGTTATAGATTTTCGTGCCAGCTTGCCGAAAAACAAAACGGATCGTGATTCGGAGTCCTAGATCTCCCGAAATCTCCAAATCATTGAGAAGTGTCCGTTATTCGGACAACTAATACTAAAATTAATCTACAGAATTAAGGAGTTCGAATTTCGCATATTAAATTATAGATTCAGAAAGGTTACCTCAAGACAATTCCAGCAAACAAAACTGAAAGCGCTTCGAACGTTGGAGTTAGGTGATATGGTCCCGCAAAGTTGCGATAGATGTTGAAAAACGAGACTGTTCCTTGGACAAACTTTGGATTGTTTTGGACGGAAAAGAGAGAGGATTGGTTGTTAGAAAGGGAAAGGGGAGAGGAAGGGGCGATTAAGTTTATATATAGGAAAATCAATTTCTATTATAATTTGGACAAGTGAAGAAATCTTTAGGTTTGTACAGGGACATAATAGACTTTTCAGATGCAATAAGTACTTAAGCAATCCAATAAGTGGGAAAAAAATCACTTATGAATTTGAAGCCACACACAGAATAAGTAAAATTCACTTATAAGTGAAAAAAAAAACACTTCCTTAGGCCTCCGTTTGGTTTGAGGAAGGAAATGAAATCAATTCCTTGGTATTTTCTTTCATTTGGGAAATTACAATTCCTATCGATTTTCCTTTCCGGTGTTTGGAAATGCCAAGGAAATTGGAAGGAAAAGTGAATATTTAAAGGTGGAAAAGTGAATCGTTGCTTGGATGGATGAAACAATTTTCCTCCCTAATTTTCCTTCCATTGGGAATAACATTCCTTTCCTCGATTCCTTTGGCATCGAAACATAGGAAAGTAATGACTTTCCTTTCCCAACTCCATGATTCCGCGAACCAAACGAGGCCTTAATGTATTTTCGCTTCCCCTGTAAAAGACTGCATCTGCCACTGTCCATAACGTAATTCCGAATAAATTTGGTGTGTTACATACCTTCAAGACAATACAGTCGTCCAAATCTCCGAAACTGCTCATGTACTGCTTCAAGCCATCGGTTTCCACGTCCCAAGGAATTCCAAGAACCTGCAATCAGCCAGAGATAAATCGATCAAAATAAGGGGGTGGGGGTGGAAGCAAAAAGGAACAAGTATTGAAAGAGATTGTTAGGCACTAACCACGAGCTTGGTCGCCATTATCCTTCTATTGAGAGGAACGGAACACTGTCGTGTGGATTCAAGAAAGAACACTCAATCCTCTCTTTCTCTCTCTTCTCTTTCCTCCCTCCCTCTCTCTCTCTCTCCCTCTCTAACACTCTCGCACTCCGCTCTCTCTCTTTATCTCTCAGTAATCTGATCACACATAACACACACAGATTTTGAATCTTGGAAAGTTTCTTCTTTTTGATGCTTTTAGGATTTCTTTCGTTTCTATTTCTAGGGTTTCTTTCTTTCTCCATTTCTAGGGTTAGGGTTTCTTGATGAAGACGAAGACCGAATGAAAAATTAATATGACTGTGAAAGGAATAATAAGAATAGTCGCACTCAACCATTGATTTCTCTTACCTCTCTCGCTCGCTGCCTCCCGCTGCGCTCTCTCCCCCTCTTTCTAACACGGAGAGTAAATAAAGGTTTTTCTATGGCACTACCAAAATTGCTAGGGACTAGTCCATTTTTTAAGTTTATTACAAGTTTGCCATCCAAAAATTTTGCTAGGACTAGCCCAAGCACAACTATAAATACCAATTTTTATTTTCTCTCTCCTTCTTCTCTTTTCTTTTCTCCCTCAACTATTTTCTTCCCTCCTTCTCTTCTCTTAGGTCAAAGAATTAAAACCCTAATTTTTTTCTTTTCTCCCTACATTTTTGGCAAATAGTTCTCTCCCTCAACTCTAGGTCATTGATTTCTCCAAATTTTTGGTAAGTCATCGAACTATAATATGTTTCATGTTTTAAACAAGAATTTCACATATTAAAGTTGAATTATGTGTTAAATATAGAAAAATATTGAACATGGATCAACCGGGATCATCAAACGTTCCCGCCACGTCCGAAGAACACGTTCCCGCCACGTCCGAAGACAACTTTGATGCATCGGAAGCTCTCTTGGTAACTACATTTGAACTTGAGCTCGGACCTAAACTCGTGCTGTGATACAGAGGACTGCCAACACTCAGGCAGTCCCGGTCATAGAATAGGACTGCCAGAGTGGTGGCAGTCCTTCACAGAAGAAGGACTGCCAGGACCCTGGCAGTCCTACAAATAGGTAGGACTGTCAGGGTCCTGGCAGTCCTTCTTCTGTGAAGGACTGCCACCACTCTGGCAGTCCTAGTCTATAATACTAGAATGCAGAGTTTGATTGCAGTCCTTCACAGAAGACGGTCTTGCTATTAACACAATTTGCTATTTATGGACACCAATCTTATGCACGGACCTAATCTATGAAACCTATTTACTTTAGAATTTTGTCTAATTGTACTAACCGAAGAACATTTATTGTAGGACTTGAGATCTTCCGATTTTGCGGTACCGGCTCCAATTGCAGTCAATGTAGCCCATTTATTTTGGACCGATCTATGTTTTGAATCAAGCGAGGGTGCGGTACATTGGTGTCGAGAAGTCGGACGGGAAAACAACATTGTTCTAGTGATATCCAGATCGGCCCGAAATCGACCGGGACGACAAACTGTGGTGGTGGGCTGTGAAAGAGGTGGTGTGTTCAGGACGCACAAGAAAAACACAGTAGAAGTTATCCAAAGTAAAGTTCCAAGAAGAAATGTTGGAACGAGAAAATGTGGTTGTCCATTCACGATACATATCAGAGACGAAGAATAGGGGAAATGGACAGTAGAAGTGAAGAATGGAACCCACAACCATGAGTTTGTCGAGACATATTGGGTCATCCGTATGTCGGACGGTTGAACAATACGGAGAAGAAGATAGTCGAAGACTTGACCACCTCCGGAGTTGCACCGAGACAAATATATTCTGTCATACGACATGAAGATGAGAAGAACATGTCTACAATGAAGACAATATACAACGCCCTAGCTTCTTCAAACGCTGTCCGGACGAAATCAAGAATGGCGATGCAAGAAGTGCTCAAGTTGCTTGCCGATAATCATTATGTTGAGTTCCATAGAAGACATCCCCAGAGTAATGAAGTATTATCACTCTTTTGGGCTCATCCTGATTGCACAAATTTGGCCAGGTCCTTTGCCGACGTGTTAGTCCTTGATTGCACGTACAAGACAAATAAGTTCAAGATGCCTCTCTTTCATGTTGTCGGGTTCACCTCTACTTGGAAAACATTTCCAGTGGCATTTGCTTCATGAAGAGTGAGAAGCTTGAAGACTACACATGGGCGTTGGAGAAACTGAAAACACTTTACACTGGTCATACAGAGCCGTCAGTATTTGTTATCGACAGAGAGTACTGTAGTGCCCCGTCCCTGTATCGTGCCCCGTTGTCCGTCCACGGGGTGCGCGAGAAAGGAACACTGTCGCTATCGACTCGGTCGGGACCGATAGGTCGGGATCGATCGAATCGATCGAACGGGAACGGTTGAATTAAGATCCATTCCACGTTATGGAATGGCTTCTTCGGAACCAAGTCCCATATTCAGCGGGTAGCGCCTCGAGGATTGACTCTGCGGCTGAGTCGGAAGAGACCTCCGTTGCTCTGCTTTTCACGCCGCTTGCGTTGGTTATGGCTTTGTTTTCTGAATACGTTTTCGTGAATGTTTTCGATGGTTTTCATGGCTTACGTTTCGAACTTCGCATTCATATCGAAATTCTTGAATAACACAGTGTTCTAATCGGTTGCTCATGCGGTTTCAGGTGATCGCGTAGGCAACGTCTAGCGCGGCCAATCAGTCCCTCGCCTCAAGCAAAAACTCAAGGTGAGTGGCTGACCTCCTTCGTCTCGACCCTCTATTTCAAAATGAGAACTTGGGTAATGATATTAAAATTGAATGATTCGCTTGCAGAATACAAGTCATGTATGTTAGAAGTGAAAAAAGAATGTGTTGTGTTGAAAAGAGATAGAATTATTTTAGGCCTGCAAAACGACCAAGTAAATGAATTGATTACAAAACAAGCCCCAACGGTATCCTAAATACACCATGTTAACCTATCATGGTCATGGACAACTTGTCGACAAGGGCGATGGTTTCTTCGAGCGGCAACCCGAGGCCACGGGACCGACTCGGCCTAGGAAGAAACAGGTTATAGCCGAGCTGGGTATGAAGCAACCGGTAAGACGGGGACTTGCATCGGAGCTCGCTACTTGCGTTGCAAGGGTCCCGTATTACCAGGCTATGTCCAAGATGGCTAGTTAATGCCAGTGACCTCCATATCAAACACTTGATATAAATTGTTATCAACTAACAGGGAAAGTGATGGTAAGTTTTATGTCGCACGGCGCGCTCTGCCGGAGGAAATCTTGGTGTAACTTAATGCTTCTTATGAAAATATCTAGGATGGCTAGAAAGACCACTAAAAGCAAGTTGTATGATTTTTATCTAAATTCTTGAACCAAATGAGAGCATGGAAACTAATTAGCCACTCGCCAGTACATGTTGATTGTACTGATCCTCGCTCTCTCTACAGGTGCGATAAATCAGGAGGAGCGTGCCGCGTGAAGGGAGGCTACGCTCGTGTGTTTGAAGCTTCGTCCTTGCGGTCGAAGTTTGGATTCCAACCTCTTTTGAAGACTCCGCTGTCGAAGGCCAAGAAGACAGATGGAGCGACTTCCCGTCATCCCAGGTGGTTTTGTAATGTTGGTTGAAATCAAGGGATGAAATGTATGGAATGGCTATCTCGTCGACGTTCATTTGTAATGGAGTCAGTTTGTAAAAAGCCCGCACGGCGCCTTTGTATCGAGTCTGTAAAATGATGTTCATTATCAATAAAGCTTAAATTTCCTTCTCTATAATGTGTGTTCAATTTACTCTGCGCATTCTCTTGTTGTTGTTTCGGATAACCTTAAGACTATGCCTTGTACGAGCGTAATTTTGGCTTGTACGGTATCACGCCCGGGGGACGACTATCGATTCTACGGAACCGGGGCGTGACAAGTACGCCCTCATTAATGCTATTCGTATTGTTTTTCCTCAAGCGGATACATTGCTATGCACTTAGCATGTCAATCATAATATTCAAGCCCAATGTAAGTTGAAGTTTCGGAAAGAGGATGGTAAAATCGACATGCAGATTTTGACGAATTCTACAATGATTGGAATTGTGTGTGGCGAGCATCTACGATTGCCAGTTACGATGCCGCATGGTACTTATTCAAGCAAAAGTGGGAGGCGAGGGAGCCGGCATGCATTTCTTACATCAAAGATACATGGCTTGAACCGTACAAAGAACAATTCGTCTTAGCATGGTCGAATGTGGTGAAGCATTACGGTACGACAACTACCAACCGTGTCGAAGGAGCACATCTTTATTGAAGAGGCACCTAAAATCATCTCTCGGCAACTTCGTCTCTATTTGGCAAGCTATACATTTATCAGTAGACCGGACGGTGAATGAAATTAAGGCATCATTTGAGATGAGTTTGAATATAGTCAATCATGAGCATAGAAAGGAAGTACTCTTAGATGCTTTAATGCGCGTGGTATCTCACAAGGTGTTGGCCTTAATAGCTGATGAGATTGAAAGATCAAAGTTTGTCGGACTTGATCCGAGGTTTGCGGGTGTGTACATCGACATACACTGGGCCTCCCTTGTGCATCAGATTAATGAATATCGCCGTGAATCCATTCCTATTCCAGTTGAAGCAGTCGATCAACGTTGGAGGCGGTTGTCTATGATGCCTGTGGTGAAGACGGACGATGATTTCTTCTCTTTGCCACAACTGAAACTTCTCCACGCAAGGTGGTTAGCCTCAGTAGCAGCGGAGCGGCAGTCCATTGAGCTTAAAATGCAAGAAATTGCATGTCCGGTCACTACTACAATGCATGAGCCGACCGTTGTTTCCAATCCTAAAGGCAGGCCTCACACAAGATTGACTAGTTCACAGAAGAGAAGGTTGGAGTCAACTAGGAGAGATCCATCGCACTTTGAGCATGTTGAACGAAGCTTACAGCAACCTTCGCCTGCACGGAAGGGCAAGCTTGTCGTTCGCCGAAAAAAGAGAAAATGGATCTCCCAAGAAAAGATACAGTTGCAAGCCAAACAACGAGTTTGTATATTGACAAATTTCAACCTGCGCTTCGAAGTTACATTTGGTCTATTGTCGATGTCCCCGGTGATGGCCATTGCGGATTTCATGCCCTTGCAATGCATCTTGGTTATGATGACAAAGACGGATGGAGACGGGTGAGGCAGGAGATGTACGAGGAGTTAGAGACTCGTCTTCCATTCTACTCCTGCATCCTAAGCGAAGAAAGGTTGCAAGTTTGTTGTTAAGTATCCCTTGCACCGACAGTGTTACCAGGACAGACCACTACATGTCAGTCCCGTCTGTCGGCTATTTATTTGCTAATAGGTACATGATACCTGTTGTAATTATCTCGCGGATATTAACAACACATTCTTTCCGATGTGCGCTCCTCCGACGGACCACGGAGTGTCTAACCTATGTACTATAGGTCTGATCGGGGATCACTTCGTTGTACTAAAGATGATCGCTCATTCTCCGATTCCTCCACCTTCAACAGTTTGGTACAAAAGAGCACCGGTCGAAGCCATCGCTTGGACCACACCTTTCGTTGAGCAGATCAACCATTGTAAGAGATTGTTGAAGATTGAGGAGCCAAGAGACTTACCTGCTGACCACTACGACGTCGAAATCGACTAAGTATAGATTATTTACAGTCTAACATTTTGTATATGGAGGACCACTTTTGTATACAGTAAAATATGAAGTCCAGTAATATATATAGAGTAAATTTTGAGTTATATGTGTTTGATTTTGCCTACCTGTGTTATATGTGTCTGCCTGTGTTATATGTGTTTACCTGTGTCTACCTGTGTTATATGTACCTACCTGTGTCTTATATGTGTAATTTATGTGTTACAGTCCTATCTATGAATCTCTGTGTGTAAATGTGTGAACCAAATTCACACAGAGTTTCAGTATCAGGACTGCCACACCCTTGGCAGTCCTACACTGAAGTAGGACTGCCAGGGTGCTGGCAGTCCTACTCAAAACTTACTGTTACAGCAAGTTTTGGATAGGACTGCCAGCACCCTGGCAGTCCTACCTACTTCAGTGTAGGACTGCCAAGGGTCTGGCAGTCCTATCTAAAAATCTTTGTGATGAATTTATGTGTTAATCAAATTCACACAGAGATTCACAAATAGGACTGCCACACCCTTGGCAGTCCTACACTGAAGTAGGACTGCCAGGGTGCTGGCAGTTATACTTCAGTGTAGGATTGCCAAGGGTGTGGCAGTCCTATCTATGAATCTCTGTGATTAATTTATGTGTGAATCAAATTCACACAGAGATTCATAGATAGGACTGCCACACCCTTGGCAATCCTACACTGAAGTAGGACTGCCAGCACCCTGGCAGTCCTACTTCAGTGTAGGACTGCCAAGGGTGTTGCAGTCCTATCTATGAATCTCTGTGATGAATTTATATGTGAATCAAATTCACACAGAGATTCATAGATAGGACTGCCACACCCTTGGCAGTCCTACACTGAAGTAGGAGTAGGACTGCCAGGGGTATGGCAGTCCTATCTATGAATCTCTGTGTGAAATTTATGTGTGAATCAAATTCACACAGAGTTTCAGTATCAGGACTGCCACACCCTTGGCAGTCCTACACTGGAGTAGGACTGCCAGGGTGCTGGCAGTCCTACCCAAAACTTACTGTAACAGCAAGTTTTGAGTAGGACTGCCAGCACCCTGGCAGTCCTACTCCAGTGTAGGACTGCCATGGGTGTGGCAGTCCTGATACTGAAACTCTGTGTGATGATTTCTTTGTGGTACTCAACACACAGAGTATAAATTATTCACAAATTGCCACAGAGTTAAGATTCATCACAAATTGCCACAGTTAAAATTCATCACAAATTGCCACAGAGTCAAATTGCCACAGAGTTCAAATTGCCATACAGAGTTAAAATCATCACAACCACAGAGTCAAATTGCCACAGAGTTCAAATTGTCACACAGAGTTGAAATCATCACAACTACAATAATTCATCACAACTACTTAGTCCCAAACATTCAACATCCAAATTAAGTTTCAAACAAGCAAAATATCCACAATAATTCATCAAATGTACGTTACTAATCCACAGCCAACTAAAGTTTGAATCATGAAAAATATCGAAATCCATCTACATATTATGTCGGGCCTTGGAACGAGACTCCCTATTGTTCATGAAGGGGAAGTCGACCACATCGTCGATGCGCTCAAGCTCGTTGGCGACGGCGACACACTCATCACTTTGGCAACCTCTCCGGAGTGTCTGCGCCAACTCTTCACCCTTTGAGACTGAAAATGAAAGTAGAAATGAATTAAGTCTACAAACATGAAATTCTCAGTCTTATTACAAATACGGAACTCACCATTCTCACCAACCCAGCATACAAGGCATTCTTGGAAGGAAGAGCTCCAACTGCTCCGACGGCCACGGGACCCGGGTTGGTAGGGTTCGACAACTTAGGATGTCGACCCCCAGGAAGTACTGCATGTAGTGTAACGCCCCAGAACCAGAATACTGGAGAGCGGGGGCATACATAGCCAGCTACGTATAATGAAATGGAATCCACCTCACTATACGGTCACGGCTGTCTAGATATATGAGGGTTTAACTACAATCCATCAGTCTCCTATGGTCATGAACAAGCCTATTGTCTCAATCTCAAGCAAGCAATAATAGTTACAAGATGTCAGAGCACCAAATACATAATAGCAAGGCGTCCCATACATTACATATTGGGTGATCATGAAGCTAGTCGTACAAAATGTGAAGACTAGCAAGAGTTCAGTCATACATGATCAACCCTAGGATATGTCAATCATGTTATAGCCCGTAGGCAGACAGTAAGTAAAGGTGCAATCGAGCTAACACGTGCTCGTCGGCTAAACGCCTCAAAAGAATAATTTTATAATAAAAGTGGGAGGACAAAAAGAAACCCACTCATTGCCAGGGTTACGCCTGGTGGTCACCATCTGGCTGGAAGTTAGGTAGATCCTCTGGGACTGCTCCGATATCTGGCCATACAAAACCAGCTGGGTCAGACCCCAGAAAGAGCAAGTGCCACAAAGGAGGCTTCACTTAGGAACTAAAACCAGCAATTAGCACAATAATATAATTACAAATAAAAGACAATAATTAAAAAAAAGCATGACAGGTGATATACGATGAGGTAACCATGGAACTATTACGATAACCAAGTTACAACCCGTAAACCAAACAAGGACCGGGATTGTAACTCTTCATCTGAACGGAGCTTGGTATCCCTACCATTTATCAATAAGGCCAGTATTAATAATCACGATCTTGACGTAAGATAAAGTATGTCGAGCATGCCATGGGGTACAACAAGACAATAGACGAAAAGAGGACACAGAACTGCTCCGGGAGCCAGGTTACAACCCTTAAACCAAACAAGGACCGGGGTTGTAACCCTTCGCCTGAACAGAACTGGACCCCTGATCGTTATCGTTAAGGCAAGCATCAATAATCATGTCGTGTCACAATCTTGTACAGGATCGGGACAAGACTAAGCTGGGATAAACTCCATTCAATCAATAACGGCCAATCAAGAGTACGGCTTGATACTTTTAACTAACTAGGGTTATCACAGGCCTAGTTACTAGCAAGATGCAATGAGATTATCCCAACAGCCACAAGCCCTGCAGACCATCCGGTTACCCAGGTTAGAAATTAGGGGTTGAATTCAGGTGGGTACATCGTCCAGAAAACGCATGTACCCTTAAGTGACTCAGAGGGTGCAACACATAACAGTGTGCTGGAAATGTGCCCTACTCGACGGCAGGCTACAGATCCCTATAGTGCCCAGGTAACGGGATTGCCTGTAGCTGGAAAATCTCTTCATGACTACTGGATTATTCTAGTTATTAACCTTAGTCGATTTTAGTGGGTACCCCTGACCGTGGTACTCAGGGATCCCTGTCCTAGACATGATGCAAGACAAGACGGGTTCATTTGTACAAGCACAATCATCCACGGTGTCCAGGTCATTCATATTTGTCATGTCAAGCTAGCCGTCGCAACAGCAGTTCGAGAAATATCATGTCAGGCTTATTTGTCAAGAGTGCGCCACGGTGGACCACTATCAAGAATTATCATGTCAAGTTATCATGTCAAATTGTCAGGTCAAGTTATCATGTCAGGAGTGCACCACGGCGGGTCACTATCGTGTTCTATTCTTATATTATCATGAATGAGAAAAACTTGCATAAAATAACTAATGACATATTCTTGAAGCCAAGGGAAAGATCTACAACTTTCATGTTTGAGTTTTTCGAAATTCTGGCTAGAAAATAGCTTAACTTGGCAAAAACAGTCATTCGGTGCACTTTTTAAGCCAAAAATTCAATTCTGTGTAAAATATGCAAAAGGGGAGGGTTCCAGCGTAAAATTTCACATTCTGGCCCTGCGTAAAATTTCATTTTACGCAAGCCTTCCTGCGTAAAATTTGATTTTACGCTAGCTCCCTGCGTAATTTTTCATTTTACGCCAGAATCAGATTCTTCAGCCGACATAAAAATTCAGAAAACTTGTTTTGGCCATAAAAACTTCATTTTAACTCGAAATGAGGTGAATCAAAAACCAAATTCACACAAAATTCGTGCTCTTGCTCATGGAACTATTAGTTTTCGAAAATAACAAGTTTTAGTAGATCAAAACCAAGAAAACTCCATGAACTCAAAGTAAAAATGTAGATCTAGAAGAATCTATCAATCAAAATTAAAAACTCCAAGTTCTAAAGAGGTTTATAATCATGTAAATAAAAGAATGGAACAATAAAAATCAAGATCCCTCAAGAAGCAAGTTGCACTTGCCTAAACCTCTTGGTAGGTGGAGAGCAACGGTGAGGAAGAAGAAGAATGAATGATGAGAGAGAAAGAGGGTGGGGTTAATAAATGGGGATGGTGGTAGTAGGTAGGTGTTCACCTTGGTTCATGATGAACCAAGTAACCCAAGCCAAGCCGAACCAACCCAATCCTTCTCACATCCGAAAAACCAGGCTCCACTTAATCAAAATAAATCCATGAACGATAATGACAATTAAACCACAATGCTAAATATGAAAATAAACCACAACTAACTAATCAAAGAAAATGAGAAATACGGATTAGAAATACGAACACGTATAAAATACGTATCACGAATTTCGGGACACTACATGTAGTCCTCGCTGCAGTCGGCCATCTCGGTGACCGGTCATCTCTCAGATTCCCGAAGTACATGTCGTTGCCACTCCGAGTAAAAGTCGGTCACCCAGTCGAATTCCGCCGGTTTGTAACTTAAAGGTTGGGTTCCGCGCGGAGGCTCCAACAGCCGTAATGTGCGCTTCGGCACAGTTTGCACGAAGCCAAACTGACGAAGTACTCTGTCGGGCATGTACGGCTCCGTGATTTCATAGCATGTGATCATGCCATGAAATAAAGAAACCGGTTGGACCTCACGATTCAACTCACGTAAATCCCGGTATGGATTCCAAAAAATCTGTAGGAATAAAGTTAACAACAATACAAAATTAACATGAAAAAGTTAGTCAAATAATAGTACTCTTCTGGCACCAAACTGTCTAATACTTCACGAATGGAAGCCAGTGTTTGCCAAAAAAAATTTTCCAGCTGGGATGGCCTCCATCGACACACTCGGGGAAGGTGTTCAAGATACACTGGGTTTTCGTCAGCCCGTCTAAGCATCGAAAAGTGCTCGTATATCCATGCCTATTCAAACAACAAATAGTAAAAATTAAAACAACAAATTTAAGTATACAAGATTAAATTGTTAGAAGTTTTCTTACATGTAGCAGAGTCTGGCAGCCGGCCATAGTCTTAGTCCCGACACGGGATGCGATGCCGAGCTCGCGGTAAAGGTTGGCCAGGATACCGCTTCCCCAGGATATCTCCATGAAGTCATCCACTTCAGATAAGTTTAGCATGTACCGAGCATGTATCGACGTACCGGACTTGTCCGGAATGCCGACCGTTCCCAGGACGAACAACATATACGCACGAGCCACCGCGTCGACCGTCTTCGTCATCGTCATCCACCTCCATATTCATGAACTGGTCCACCAGAAATGATAGAGGAATTCCGTACGACTTCTTGAAGCCTGGTAGAGTTGTAAAACTCGTTACCGTAACTCCAAGGTGATCTGAGACGAACTTGACGATCTTCTCGTACCATTTCACGGATTTCTCATTCGTGTAATGTTCTTTGGTCATTACACGCGGTCACTGGCAGCTCCAATATCTGGTAGACGTCGTCGAGTGTAATGGTCATCTCCCCTGCTGGGAGATGAAATGTGTTCGTCTCCGGGTGCCATCTCTCCACGAAGGAGGATATTAGTGCACTATCCATTGTTCGGTAGGCATTTTGCGTCAAATTGTGCAAGCCGCTCGGTATAATTTTGCTCCGGACGGCCTCGGATAAGCTTGTAAACTGCCAGGACACGGTTTTTTTTCCCGTGACTCACAGCCCTAAGGATACGATATGTCCTCTGTATACAACAAAACACATATCAATTATGAAATACATATTTGAAAAGTATACTACCGTTTACAAACGTCATGTACATACCGGGTTCTTTCATATTTCGTACGCAATGTGGTTCTCAAAAGAAACCAACATTGAGCAACCGGGCAGACGGACATGCGGCTCAGAAGGACCGGCCTCCTCAGAAGGACCGCCCTCCTCAAATGGCGCAGAACCCTCTTGACGTGATAGGAGTTGAGCAATTGGCAGGTCGTCGTCGTCGTCGTCGGAAGGAGGCGTAGGAGTAGGAGCTCGTTGCTTCGACCGAGCTTGACGTGCCGGTGGCGATGTCCGAGACCGAGCATCGGGCGCCGGTTCGGTAATTGTTATCGGACGCTCGCGAGGATGCTCCGCACGTTCCTTCCGCTTTGACGCGGTGGGCCGTATTCTTTTGTTCGGTGGACTGCATGACAACATACACTTATTAAGTAATAGAAACAACATGTACTTACCCAACTCCTATGTCATAACAAGTAGGACTGCCAGGAATGTGGCAGTCCTAATTTCATTAGGACTGCCACATTCCTGGCAGTCCTACTGTCGTGAACCCGAACTCCAATAACGAAATCCTATTTGTCGTGTTCTAGGGTTAGGGTTTCAACCTAAATTTCGGGTTTCATGTGTTCGAAAATAAGGGAAGAGAACGTGCAAGAGATTATAAACCTATTTTACAAAAACTTTTTAAGAATTAAACCAATTCTAGAGTTTCGAATATAATGTAAAAAAATTCGAAGAAATTAGGGAAGAACGTACCTGGATTCCGGTTGCTTTGACTTGCGTGTCATCTCTTCGAGAATCTTCGTGGAGGGATTGATAATGGAGTGATGGAGAAGAAGAAATTAGGGTTTAGGAGATGGAAAGGGAGAGGGAGAGAGCTTTCTTTCTTTTCTTCTTGAGGAGAGAGAGTCAATAATAAAAATGAAATGAAATTTTTGGGTTTGGGGGGGTTGGGCTGCCCCTAGCAATTTTTGGGTGCCCCCTAGCAATTTCTCCACATTCATGGGCTGCCTCCTAGCAATTGATG
This sequence comes from Iris pallida, assembly GCA_029216955.1. Classification (NCBI taxonomy): domain Eukaryota; kingdom Viridiplantae; phylum Streptophyta; class Magnoliopsida; order Asparagales; family Iridaceae; genus Iris; species Iris pallida. The sequence continues at coordinate 27,416 of JANAVB010038835.1, forward strand.
CCCCCTAGCAATTTTGGTAGTGCCCATAGAAATTACCTAAATAAATAGAGAGACGGACCAGGGGAAATGGGGACACCATCTGGGCCGTCCAATAAGATCGAGTTGATAATATTGCTAATGATCCTGTCACCCAAGCGCAGTGGCGCGGGTTCGAGCTCCCTTGGAGGCATGCCTCCAAGCACCATTAAGAAGTGGACACCCTAAAAAAAAATCCTCCCTTTCAACAAATACTTCTTACTTGTAAATTATTTTTTAGGCTTAATTGTAATTTTTTTGCCCTCAACCATTTAACTTAATATTCTAAATATTTTTACTCGATAACTTGATATTATCAACTATTTAATATTTTTAACTCAGTCCAACACTCTCAACCCTCGTCAACTCACCACTCCCCGCCACGCCACACCCCTACTGTGTCCACCCTGCCACCCTTCGGCCACCTCAGCCCCCTCTAGCCACCGCTCGCACCCTCTCTCCGGCCACCTCGCCCCCTCCAGCTACGCCGACCCCCCTCCATTGCCCCGCCCTCGCTCCTCCACCCCCGGCTGCACCACCCCCCTCTCTCCGGGTGCGAGCGTAGCCGACGGTGGCACCGCGGTAAAATTTTTTATGTTCCTCCTTCCGATAAACTGCCTATAGATATAACCTATGTGCATCTCCTCTCTCTCCTGAATATCTAACAAACCTATATATAATTTTATATATGTTGCATATATGAACAAAGACAAAAGCCTTCATCTTCTATGTGTTCTTCCCTGCTGCGAGACTCGGCACACGGTCGATGCTAGACCCCGTCGAGCAGTACCCATATCCTGACCAAAATGCTACAACCCACGAACGCCTCCATGCAAAGCTCGACGCCAGAGCACCCTAGCCCAGAGTCATTGCGATATTCCTTTTGAGGCATCATGTCGATTTCTTCCCATTAGATTGCAACAACACAACAAATCTAAAATCCTTATCAGGCTTCATCCTATTAGATTGCAACGAAACCACGTTTTAGATTACTAATGGGTTGGGGGTAGGGCTGTACACAATTAAGTCAAACCGACCAAATCGAACCAAGCCAAAACCGAACCGATTGGTTTTAAACCGAACCATCGGTTCGGTTGGTTTGGTTCGGCTTCAATTTTTTCAAAACCGACCGGTTCGGTTCGGTTCACGGTTTGGTTATGCCAAAAACCGTCTAAACCGAACCGAACCGAACCAAATCCTTGTTAAATAATTAGGGTTGGCCGGTTGGGTATGGGTTCATTGGGTTGTATTAATAAGTTTGGTTCATTTATTCACATCACTACCATTTATCAAGTTAAAGTTGAAAGAGCTCTCTCTCTAGTCTCAAAGAGGAGTGCCGGCGGCTCCTATTCTTTTCTAATTGCTCATGTGCACATGAAATGGGCTTTTGGTTGAATGTATGTGATTTTTTTTTATGTATAATTGGCTTTTCTCCACCTGCAAATTGCAAGTTGAATTGAAGCTGCTGAATTGTATTTACTGTTGCAAAGTGGAAGTTGACTGAGGTTTCACAAAAGGAAAAAAAATATACAGTCCATTTTTTATGTGATCAAAACCGACCAAGTCGAACCGATCCAAACCGAACCAAGTCGGTCGGTTTTAAAACCGAACCGACCATTTGGTTGGTTTGGTTCAGTTTTGTTTATTTTCAAACCGATTAACTTCGGTTCGACTTCGGTTGAGACCAAATAGGTCGACCACCGACCGATGCACACCCCTAGTTGGGGGTGCAGCAGGTTGGGGAGGGGGTGGGGGGGCATGGGGTAGTGACGGGACAGCCGAGTGGGAGAGAAAAATGGATGGATAAGAATATTGTCACTCTCCGTTCCCGGTATATGTATTTGTCTACATTATTCATGTACATGATTATTTATTTTATTGTAATTGCTTATGGTCATGTGGCATGACATTTAGACTTGTTGGGTTAGACATTGAACTTGGGTTAGGATTTAGTGGAGCCACCAACCCCCGTCCCTATATATATTCTCTTCTCTCTCTCTCTCTCTCTCTCTCTCTCCTCGTTCTCTCACTTTTTCCACCAATCCTAGGTAAGTACATTTTGCACAAATGGAGCGACCACATTGCTCATTTTTATTCTTATGATTTCTTTACATAATTTTAGCATATATTATGTATCTTTAGATTATCTGCAACTTTAGTTCTTGGCATTTTTTTTAATGAACGGTTTAGAGTAGATCTAAATTTCTATTATAGGCTTTTAGAGTTTTTAAATGTTTTGATTTATTAAAACATAGTATTTCTGAAAATAATGGTTCCATGATGTAGAAAATTTTATTCTATGTAATTTTTACCTTTGAATCATTAGATTTTGAGTTGTATTGAAGGTTTTAGGGCCAAAACAAGTTTTCATCTTCTTCATGTATTCTTCAGGAAGAAGAACAGCATCTTGCGTGTATTTTTACGCAAAGGACCCTCGTATATTTTCAGCTTCTTTATGTCGTCTTCAGGAAGAAGAACAACATCATGTGCGTATTTTTACGCAAAGCACCCTCCCTGCGCATATTTGCAGCAGACTCTTTCTTGCGCGTATTTTTACGGAGAGGACCCTTCCTACGCATATTTGCAGCACTCTTTCATGTACGTATTTTTATGCAAAGGACCCTCCCTACGCATATTTTGTGGCAGATTCTTCCATGCGTGTATTTTTACGCAAATGATCCTCCCTGCGCATATTTTGCAGCAGACTCTTTCATGTGCGTATTTTTATGCAGAGGTCCTCCCATATGCGTATTTTTGCACATAATCTCTTCTTGAGCATATTTTTGCGTATGGACCCCTGTTTGTGTGCATAATTACGCTAGGACCCCTGTCTGTGTACTTGTACCGAGACCCCTGTTTGTGTACAGAATTGTACCGGACCCCTGTTTGTGGACAAAATGTCTAGAGACCCTCTTTGTGTCCAGAATTGTGTAAAAGCCCCTATTTTGTGCAAAAATGCGTACATATCATATTTTATGCGTAAAAATACTATTATTGATTGTTTGACCATGTTCCTGACTCGATTACCTGAACATGTGTTGGTTCTATTCTAAGTATGTACTGAGGTACAACCTAAGTGTGCACTAAGGTGCTATTATATGAGTCCAATGAGGTGTGACTCATCGTGATACGTGATTCCTGCCTGTTATATGTCAGTACATTCCTGATTCCATCATAGTCATGGTAAATAGTCAGTAGCATCGACGTGGTGTGATGATTGTTGCTTGATGCATTACACTGAGGATGAATCTAGATTTTGGGACTCTACGAGTCGAGGTGGATTCATACTTAGGCCGGGTACACGTACTACGTTACGACATCTATGAGGATGAACATGTAACCACGACATGTGATTCCAAAACCAATATAAGGTTAACTAAGCAACTTGAATTGGTAGAAGCATTTGGCGGAACGAAATCTTGAGATCGTGCATGACAAGCCACCACCCAAACAATTGTTATGGCGTGCCGGCTGGCCGCCATGGATACTGTATAGTCGTCCGCGCTATTGGAGTGCAGTATATGATTAGTGAATGCCGAGCCAGTTCTCCCTATAGGAGGATTAGAACTATTGATGCTTGTCTTAGCGTGGTGGCCTTTTGAGGGACCGGTACATTTAGTGTGTGCTTGTATTAAATTTGTTCGGCTAGCCATTGCTTGGATACTATCAGATAATTCATATAATATATATATATATATATACATACACATAGACAAACCGTAGAAAGTCGTAGGTTTGAATGACCGCCTGTAAATTGACTAGTTTGTGATATGTTCCTTCTATTAGTAGTTGAGGAACATGGACCGTCGTGGTGCGTGGTCCAACCCATGTCCTTGTTTGGTTGTTGGGTTGGGCCATTGTGCTACGACAGGCTATGAACCAAAGTTGCGACACATAACTCTATAACATGATTATGTTCCGGCCTTATTATGTATATTTGGATTTTATCTCATTCATTTGTGCTCCCTTGTGGTACTTGCTATTCGGGGTGATCCCGCTGGTTTTGTTTGGTCAGATTTCGTAGCAAAGCTTGAGGATCCAACCGTCTATCCGAACCATGGTGCACACAGGAGCACGGGCGTTGGGGGTCATGAGTGGGTTTATTCTCCACCACTCTGCTATCTTCTATTTTGTACTTGGCATTTAGCCACCGGCACCTATTTAGCTGATTCTTCTGATATTTAGTTCCCTTACATAATTGTAATTAAATCAGACTGCAGCTGATTAAGGTTATGTACTATTGACTCTATGTGCTAGCTGACACTCGTAAAAGCTAGACTCATGAATCATTTTGATGAAGCGTCGAAAATGCCTGACTGCTTTGTCTTATATGATCATTTACTGTTTCTTGCATTGGTTGATTGAGACATAGATGATATGTGAGGCCATAGGAGACTTGATTGTAGCATGCACCCCCTAGCCTTTGATAGCCGTAATCGTCGTATGACATCTTCGTACCTTATACGGGGTAGCTGGTCCAGTCCGCCTCGTATTTCGGTACTGTGACGTGACAAATATTTTCGTCTTATTTAGGGTATCAAGTTGTACAAAAAAAAGATCAAGTTGAAAAAACTGAAATAGTTGAGGGTCTCAAGTTGAAATTAAGCCTTATATTTTTTTTCTCTCTTGACCGAGTGTCACAAATAATGGACCAAACAAATACTCTACCAAACACTATTTGTTTACAAAAAAAAAATCCACATTTTTTTGCACAATAAAAGCCATCTTAGATTTACATCATTCCATAAACACATTTATAAATCTTGCAACATAGTTTACTAATAAAAATATATTAACAATAAGTTTTGCGTATAAACAAATATGGACAAACAAATTTTTACACATCAACTTTTCAATCAACTTATAAAAATAATGTGATAACTTTCGATAGTTTCACATAAAAATGTGTGATATTTTAATAGGTTATGTTAACATGTGTGATAAAAACATACATATATTTTATACCAATATATTAATAATATATTTTAGGTAAAAAATTATTTCATATTTAATGTGCTAGTAAAAGTACCAATTTATCGGTGCGTTAACATAATCCCAATGGATCATTTATCGACATCCCGAGTGATTTATTTATATGTTGAGGATGCGGATCCTTGTCGGGTATGATTTATTTATACCCATACCCGTACCTGTTTGGAGGATGGGGCACCCTATATAAATAGAGAAATTTCCTCCGGGTCCGGATCTGCTGTTGGTTGATCTCAATTCTCAAGCTAGGGTTTGGAAATTCCGCAGGAAGAAGAAGAAGAGGGGAGGATGTGGCACGAAGCGCGGAAGTCGGAGAAGAAGGTCCACGACCTGATGGACGCGCACCGCCGGCGAGCGCAGCGCCGAGCCGTGTACCTGGCCAGCGACGGGGCGATCCCCAGCAGTCGCTCCAGCTCGCCGGCTCCCGGTGCCGCGTCTATCGGGACGACGGGCTCTACAACGCCACTCAGGACCAGCAGGGACTGTACGTCTCTCTCTCTCTCTCTCCTCTTCTCATGCCCTTACTCTCGACAAACCATCTGCCGTGTCCGTCTCGTGTCATGCTCGTGTCCGGATCTTGTATTTCCGTGAGATTCCTGTTAATTTGTTGTGTATGGTTGGGGTAGGAATTTTCCTTGAATCGGATTTTAGATAGTTTTAGAACCGGTGCCTCAAAATACTAAAAAATAGGTTCGTTTTATAGAATCACATATATTTTTGAATATGTTATAGATATAACTCGGATAACATATAAGCAGTTGGCAAACATTAGGTGTAAAAGTGGTGGCTGCCGCTACACGAAAAAATTCTATGAATTGTGAACGGTTGAGGGTTATATAGTTTGCTATTATTCCAATACGCCACCATTGGCGGAATGCCCATTTTGTGGGCCGGGAGCCGGATTCATACTCCGTATAATAAGATCCGCTTAGAATGTGACACACAAGATTTGAAGTCCATTCTAACAGATTCGTAGACTCCCCATTCCTTGTGCTAAGGGAAATACCATTCCGAGATGTCTGGACAAAAAGAAAACAAATGGGGGCACTTAAGATATTTCTTTGATTGTAGAGGGATTTTATTATGGTAGAAATCTGACTATGTAATCATTTCTTTGCATGAATCCACTCTTAGCCACTTCGAAAATATAGTGATTTCTAGCTAGTGTGTTATGAAGCTCAACCCACTTGGAGAACTAATTTACATAAAAAGGAGACCAGGCATAGAGATGAATAATTGACACACATCTATAGTAATAGTAAGAGTTAATGCCAAAAGTACCCTTTTACGGTATCTGTTTCAGACCCTTTCTTTGAGTATCGGTTTGGTAGTTTGGTGCTTTTGAATCGGTTGGTTTTGAAGGTTTTGGTATCAGTTCCGATCGATACTGCAAACCATGGTCAAAAGACTCAGAACACTATAGGAAGCTAGGTGTAATATTGTATGTTTTTTGGTAAAACTTGTGTATCCCAACTTGTATAATACACGGTAATTTTCTTGTCGTGCTTGCTACTATTGGCCTATTGCTTTGCTTCCTACATGCGAACTGTAGTACTCCGGTGCTTTCTGAACTTACAAACGTGTCATAATATAGGGGTTTGATACCATTGATGGCTGCCAAACCTCATGTGAGGGGAGCTATGTTGAACACTTGAGCCAAATTGGCGTTTGTGTCAAATTTCTGAATTCCATGAAAACAGGAAGCCTTACACATGTGCCAGTCACACGCTTTAGCTCTCATGCTGCTGTTTGCTTGTTCTCACTACGAGGAAGGGTATCGAGGGACATGCAATATATATATATATAGTTAGTGAGAGTTGACCATTACGTCCTCTGAAAATTCAGGCTAGATGTTTTCACAACATTATGGTTTGATACATCCAACTTTAGTATGTGAGATCCTGATGAACATAACGGTGACGGTTTAAATCGCTACTTATGTGTAAACTTGTACGTTACGTCATGTGTATTTTAACTTTTATTATTACCTTATATAATTATTGATTTATTTTAAATTGTGTCATGTGTGTGTGTATAGTTCTTGTTAGGGTTGACCATTTACGTCCTCTGAATATTCAGGCTAGATGTTTTCACAACACTATGGTTTGATATATCCAAGTTTAGTATGTGTAGATCCTGATGAACATAACGGGTCATGGTTTAAATCACTGCTTATGTGTAAACTTGTACGTTACATCATGTGTGTTTTAACTTTTATTATTACCTTATATATATAATTATTGATTTATTTTGTAAATAGTGTCTACCCATGTCGTATCTGTGTTTTGAAGTTTATAGAAAGTGCTGTCCTTTCCTTAAGTGCAACATATTCTGGGTGCAATCTTTAAAGTTCCCTTAAAATTTAGAAAAGCCATACGAAGAGAAAGATGAAAATATTGGAAATTAAATTAACAGTCAACCAAGAACACCTATAAGTTATAACATATTAAACATCTCCATATCACCCATAATCGAGCCCCCAATAGCTCGTATGACTTAAGCATCTGAAAGTTGGAGCAACGACATAAGCAAAATTTTGATGTAAAACGGCTTGTACAATAACAAGAATAAGAGCATCGTTTCAATCACATCTTTAGCATCTATATTGAAGACCGGCTACAACTTTATAAAGAAACTTCAAAATTTAACCTCTAAACTCTTTTGATCAATAGTGTCCATACTTGACTATCATATGCAGATCAATCATCTAACTTCCCCAAAATTATCAATTGCCTGACTTTTATCAATATGTTACATGTCAAAGTGTGACGGTACAGGAAACTTGCTAATGTTGTGGCCTTTGCCCCAAAATCACTATGCAGATTATTTAGATGATCCGAGCACAAAATACTTGTGAATATTGAAACCAAACTAGAATTATATAGCGAAAGGTCCATACTTGGTTATAAGTGGTAGCAGTTGTGATGCAACAAACATCTGTGTTGCTGATAACCCCTGCCATTCTTTATGTGTGAAGTTCTATCTTGGAAAAATGTTACTTTTATTGGTAAATATGGCTTATTATTATTATTATTTTTCTATTGCAGGATACCGTGGAATGGCAAGCAGGATGTCTTGATTGACAGGTGATCGTTATACATTTCACCAGCCATAAATTACAATAATTCTTACACATTGTTCCATTGTTGTGCAGATTTGATGGTCGTGCTCTTCTTGATTTCATTAGAGATTCTGGTTCACGACACTTGCGAGTTCAAGAGAAGACTGAAGAAGAAGAAGAACTGGAAGAGTTTGTTAATTTTGAGCGTTACCGGGATTTAATTAAGCATCGACGTAGAGGATGTCGGTAGTTTTTTATAGTTACTTCAATAACATTTTTTTTTACATTTATTCATAAATTGTTGATTAGGTTGCTCAGATGAGGACCTTTTTAGTTCTCTTTTAAAACAGTTTCAATGTTGAACTCCTATAATGTGCTATTCACATATAAAACAACATTTACCAACAGTTACAGATGAAGGTGGTTTGCAACATGTTTATCAGGAGCTGGAGGCAAAGCTGCTTTACCTTTTGCATTAGAGAGGTTTGTATTACATTATTTTCTTGTATATGCTCATCCGTTGGACCTAATATTTCTATAAACTAGTGATTTAATTGTTATTACTTGTGCCTCAAAAGCTCCATGATGCATGTGTTAATTGACATGAATGTGGTTGTTTCTACATGTAAATATCACTGTTCTGCATTAGTTTTATCCTCTTTTTTTTTTCCATCATCTTTTCTGGCATGCTTTGCAAACACCTAGTTTGCCTAGTCAATTTCTTAGATATTATTCCCACTGAATTGTTGCTTTTGTTGACGGCATCACTGGGTAGCATGAAAAATCATTGGCAATTAGCGCCGGGACAAAATTGTACGGCAAGTATTCAAGGTCGCTTGTGTTGTTGCAAGTTAAAATGACTTAAGAGTTAAGAGTAAGACAAACAAATGAATCATGAGAGTATCACACTATCCCTCCCGGACTAGCCTAATATCATCATATACATAGTATTTGAGTCTAATATTGGTAACCTACAGGTTGCCTAGCTGTTGGACAGCTACCTTATATGAGCTAGGGAATGAAAAGAAATGTTGGTGATCCCTGACTTCTCTTGGATAAAGAACTTCTGGTGATTTGGAAACAAAAATTGCTAGTGGAGGAAGCAGCACATTCCGAGCTTAGACCGTCAAAGTAGCATGTAGTTCTTTTGTTAACACCATGTGGGTCCACCACCCGCTAACTTGGTGAACATATAACCAAATTTTCGCTCTTCACAGAGGTATACCTTGCGATGAATAACTCTTGCTGAACCGTTGTCAGCTTAGGCTTCTTGGTTGATGCCTCCTTTGAGTTCAGGTACATGCTATCACTATCTTCGTTGTCCTGACTGAAAGGCAGTTGTGCATTATAGAAAAAAGATGGAGCTTGCATTGTTGGGTTAGTCATAGTCTCTCCACAGCAACATGGGCAAGAGGATGTAGGATATCCTCCTTGGAATAATCCTTTGGATCAGTCTCGTAGGTGGCAGGTGTCAAAGTGAATTGAGGGCTTTAATACCCAGGGATCAATACCTCTTGCTGAGGCTCTGTAGGCGTAGGCACGTAGGGTCAACAGTTGATGCCTACTATGAGTTCATAAACTTCAAATATCTCTACTTTGTGTTAAATAACAGTTGTGCATGGTAGGAACAAAAGATAGAGCTGGTATTTGGTTAACCATAAAAGGGAAACAACAATGGTCGGCAAGGATGGGTAGCATATTCTCCTTGGAATGATTCTTTGGATGGGTAGCTGGTTTCAAAGTGAAGTCATGGTTTCTGTCAGGCGGACTGGTGCAACCCCATTGATGGACAGGGGATCGCTTTATGCGCAAGAGGCAACAAAGAAGTGGCCTACATGCAAAGGTGTTAGGGAGGCGGATTACTTATAAAGTTTGTTAATAGTAAACAACCCTCCGAGGATTGAAGAAGCCAGCCCAATAGAGTGTCTCAGAGCCTTCTGTACCTACAAGGAGCGCATCATTCCCCACTTCGAGATGCTTCTTTGGACTTTTCCCACATTTCTGTGTGTGTGAGTTCCAAATGGTCATGGAAGAAGGGAGCTAATGCAATGTGAGAGGAGGTGGGCCCATTACCGAAACCCAACTCCTGTATTTTTTTAAGTTTTGGGTGGGGTCATGGTAGGTGTGAGTAGTATGCGGTCAAAAATTGCTAGCTGAACTGAATTAGACTATTCAGGTCGGTTTCTGGGGAGATGGTTCAGTTAGTGGGTATGGGGAGATTGTTTGGTTGAACTGCACAATCTTACTATTATGTCACCTCCTATATAACTATCTTTCTAATAAGCCTAACCCAACCCGAACCCTAATCCTAAATCTATTATATCCATAAGACCCCCTCCAATCTCAACTCTCATGATCTATGAGTTTACTCTTGGCATGGCTCTCTTTTAAAATGTGTTGAGTCCTGGCTTTTAATATTATATTTCTTTTTGAATGCCATCTGGTTTGTGGTTAAGACCTAATGACTAATACGGTTTCAGTCAAATACGATTTTGAGATTATGCGTGTTTGCTTTCTGTTTACATTTTGTGATTAAGGTACAGTTTTGGAAAAATACGGTTCCGTTAAACCGAATACACGGCCCTAGGCCATGGTCCCCTTGGCCCAACTACGTGCCATCTTACTCCCCCCCTTCTCTCTCTCTCTCTCTCTCTCTCATTAGTGTGTTCAGATGATGGACCCTTGTCTTGACATTCCCTTATTTGTTTTAGTATACTGCTTGGGTTTGGATTAAAAACGAGTTTATGGTCCTTGAGTTTGTCAATTCTTTAGGTTTTTAGTAAAATTTATTTCACAATTTATATATCTAGAATATAAAGTAAGAACCTTTATTTGATATTCTGCAAGGTCACTTCTCTCCATTTTTTGATTTTTCGATATATATTTTAAGAATTCTTAAGCACCAAACCTAGAACACCGAGACAAAACCTGCTTGAATGTCAGAACTGGTTCTCACAGTAAGGGTCTGAACTTGATACCAAAACTGATACTTCAGACCTTGGTTTACATATATTATACACAAGACAAGTCTTTCCCTAGGCCTCACGAACTTTCTGGCTGTTTGGGTCCCCCCAGCTCTTGGGCACCCTGCTTATGCTACGTTTTAAGTGTGTTGGGGCCACATTATTAGGTTCATGTAACTTAATCTGTCAGCTTAGGTAATTCACTTCTGTCCAAGGTGCTGCTTATAAATCCCATCACCTAGCTTAATAATTTCATTTTCTTTCTGTTTCAACTATTTCATGGTGTTTATCAAGGAGGTAAAGATGATAAATATTATGATTTTATTCTTTTCTTGGAAGCACACTTGGTGCATTAATGACCAATGACCTATCATTGGTGCCTTGTAGGACATGATTCATGTATTTTCCTTATGTAGCTTGTCATAGCTGATTGTGAAGCAGCAAACTATCCAAGCCATTTTGTTGGAAGTATAAAGGAAAAAAAATACTTTTCTTTCTTCTTCCCCCTACTAACGTAAGAAAACATGAAGTAAAATTTGTAATAAAAGGTCATCATTATCTTCAGTTAGCCTTTTTCCATATTGTCTATGGGGTGCAAATTTACAAGTATTACAAAATGTTGTTGGTAAATATTTTTGGTCACCTACAAGCTGAATTCAACCTTCTGACCCGTAATCCTGTTTCTGGTAATATAAATGCACGAGAGAGGCTTGCTGTGATGCCATGTTTCTTATATGGATTTGTTTTGTCAAATTAGTTTCTTATGGATATATTTTGTTTTTTGACAGACCACAGTCATCACAGCCTCCAGTAGGCAAGGGTTCATACTCACAGGTGGGTTTCTCCTACAAGGGTGATGGTAATGAAGAATCCAGCTTGTGGAAAGTGATGATGATGAAGTTGAGGATGATGAAGATGATGACGATGAGAAGGATTTTAGTAGTGATGACAGTAATGATGAAGGAATGGCAACAATTGCAAAAGAGTTTGGTATCAAGCAGTACAACTGGCTTGTTTATATGGACAAAAAAGCCAAGGAAGAAGAGAAAAGACAAAAAGAAGTAATTAGAGGGGATCCTGCAATTGTAAGTTTCTAAGTCCCTGAAAAAGATGTCGTAGATCGATTTTATTGTTTATATACTTTCCAACATGCTACCTGTATACTGTACCCAACAGAGAAAATTGAGCCGCAAAGAAAGAAGGAAAGTTTCTCAGATTGAGAGAGAAAGAGAGAGGGAAGCTGCACGCACCACAGGTAGAGCACCTTATCATGACCCCTACAGGTAAAGCTTCAGTATTTCCGATATTGCAAACACACACACACACACACACACACACACACACACACATATATATATATATATATATATATATATATATATATATATATATATATATATATATATATATATATATATGCCACGTGAATTTTGAACTTTGACAATAGGATGTGTCATGCTAAATGTGTTTGTGCTAATTTTACATTTTCAGGGAGCCTCGGCGAAGTCCCACATATGAAGCTTATCCCCGTTCAAGAGTGTATGTAACACGATATAATTGAATTGATTAATGTATCCATCCCTTATGAATTTTTCCTCTGTCCTGAACTAGTCCTTTTTCTTTTGGCAGATCAAGATCGAGGTCTCGATCACGTTCCCCTTCACATGCAAGACGACATGAGCGTGGTGTATATTCTGATAATGGCCATCGAGGCAGATCCAAGTCTTCCAAAATTGAGTACATCACAGAGTTCGGAGGCTCATCTGATATGGATGATCAAAAATTGAAAGGGGTCTCTCCACCATCATCTCCATTGCAACCTGAATTAGCAAACCGGTCGGGGCACTAGACCTTTTATACTTGCAAAGATAGATTCGATGATGTTTTCTCTCGTGCAGCTTATTCTGGTGGTCATTCTGATCTCATAGGGGGTTTTGGGGTAGGCAAGGCCTACAACTTTATAGTATGGGTTTGAAAGGAGAATAAGGGAGGGGTGGGGTTTGTGCCGTGGGTGGGGTTTGCAATAGGTTTGCGGTAGGTTGGGGAAACTGAATTAGTGTTTAAGAGGTTATAATAATCTACGTGGACCTTTTTGTAACCTTAACCTATTTGATTAGTTCCAAATTACCTACCTTGGAAAGTTCTGAAAGCTTGACGTGGACACCTCTTGTTATTTCATGTTTCCAGGTCATCAGGTGGGCGTATTCTTGAGGCACTTCATGTTGACCCTGCATCTGGTCTATCACTTGAACAGGATAAGAGTACTAAAGTGTTGAAACCACCGCTCAGGTATTTATCTACTATCATGAGAGTGCTGGATTCTCCCATGCTCTTGGTTTGGAGCCAGCATGATTGTAGGTTCGCTTGAATTTTAGTCTGGAGATATCATTCTTAAGTCTATCCTTGTTAGATCAGACGAGTTAAAATGAAGTTGTCCCCTACTGGTATAACCTCACCTTACTCAATCCACTTGGGGGGAGGGGGTGATTGTTGAATATTCGTGATGTTTTGTTTGTCAATGGACAATTCAAAACAATAACTTTTGCAATTGAGAGTATGATGATTTGAATTGACATCATGAATGCATTACTGTAACTCATGTGCAAGCATTGACTTTTCTAATGCTAGCACGTCATCATCCGGAATAGCAAAGCTAAGCAAGACTGCTACTGGGGGAGCCTTAAAAGGCCAGCAGGAGGAGAAGAAGGAAACACCTCAGGAACGGCTGAAGAGAATTATGAGCAAACAACTGAACAAACAAAGTATGTTATTATATATCCATAAAACGTTTAATGGAATAGATGTTTTATTAAACTAGTACTTTTGACGTTGAAGGGCATACAAATATTAGCTTAGTCATACATAAGTCTTAAACTTTTGATATATTTGAGTCTTTGACATTGGCATCTGGATCACATTATACAGTTCGGAAAGACTCTGCTGCTGAATTGGCAAAAAAGAGGGAACAGGAACGTCAAAGACAGGAAAAACTTGCTGAAACAAGTAGATTGAGTCGCTATAGGCATCATAGCCGCAGTAGAAGTCGAAGCCGATCTCCACCTAGGTATTTTTTTTACCAAGCAAAACTGCATTATTTGCTATCGTTTATTTTCTGTAAGGGTATCGGTCATAACACCGATAATAGGATTCATCTCCCCCCTCTCAAATAGGCAAAATTAAATATAGGAAAAGGTGAAATTGTTACATGCTGATAGTGCATTGTCTTCGACTGCTAATGTTTACAGTGGTGGTTTTAAATATAACATTTGCTTCTTCTGTTGGTAAACAGCCTCTTTGTTTTATAACATTATCTAATGCTATGATCAGATTTTTTTTAATAACTTATCCATACAACAGATACATGGTCCAAATCCTTAAATAGACTAGTTTTTGTTAGTGTTACAGATGACATGGCCCTTAACAGAGCCTAACGGAAGAGGAGGATTCAAACAGCCGAGCCCAAAAATTTGGGATAAAGGCTTTGTTGTATCTTTTGTCTTGTTCCTATTTTTCTCTGCTCTCTCTCTAACTTGCTATACACATGCCCATTACTTCAGTGGCAGTGTACTATAGTCTTAATTTTATGTGAAGTCTGTAAATTCCATCTTGTTAACATATTCATACCTTGGAATAACTTTGTCCTGTCAATAACTTAATATTTTTGGCAAAGCATATTCATAAATTACCTTTCGATTATCCACAATTAGTCTTCTTTTACTCAGGTAAAAGGAAAGTGCATATGATGTCAACTCAAGGAGCAAATTGACTACAGCTTAAAGTTTTTACAGTTTCAACAGTACCCTTGTGTTTCCTACAAAATGTGTGGAATTATTAAAACAAAAACACAAAATGTAGACCCTCATCTCTTCTTCTGGCCCAACCATGCCCACAATGCTTCCTCCATCGGCAGTGGCCCGCATTATAACTGGCGATCCCCCTTCCCAAGGTTCTAAACAGCGGTAGGTGGGTGCGCGACGGAGAGGATCCGCCTAGGCCGTCTAGAAGGCTAATGCATCTTGCCTATGTCTGTATGATATCATGCCTATGTATGTAAACACTAAATAAAATTCTTAATAACCTGAAGTTAGTTCTTTGTAATTTCGAGGATTTCACGTTTATTCAGATTGACAATGTCTTTGGTGCAAAATATAGAATTGAATTCCTCCAACTGACATCAATTATGAATTAGAATAAAGAGGGTCCAGAGTCCAGAAACTGTGACGTTCTTTCTTCTTTCATTTTTTTACATATATAAAATTTACAATTTTTTTCGAGATAGACGTTTGCCTAGGCGCACGCATACGCCGCCTCACCTACGCCTATGCCGTTGGCCGCCTACTACACTGCGTACGACAAAGGCGGTGCGGAGAGCGTCCGCCTCGATTGCTATTTAGAACATCCTTGCCTCTCATTATCTTTCAAACTCACTCTATTCTCCCCCCACCCCACCCCACCTCGACGACATCGACGGATGCTATAGCTGCCACCGACAACAGTCTTCCTCTCCCTACACAATCCCTCCACCCTCCTTGGTCATGTTGAAAACCAATATGATCCCAGTCAATTTTGAGCTCAATCAAGGGGTTTGAGGAGAGAGTGGTAGTGAAGGAGCAATAACGCTAGCCGCCACCTTATTGCTACTACTAGTAGCAAGGTGTCTGCGTGCGCGATTGGGGGGGGGGGGATTTTGGAGAAGAGTGTAGGAGTTTTTTAAATGGTTATAGAATTCTAAAGCGTTATTAAATTCATACTCTAAAATAGTAGTTATAAAAACCGTTTGAATCAGGGTTTTGGTCATTTGATACCAAAACTAATGAATTTCGTCTAAATTGGACAACATGGCCTCTTAAGAAAATTGGAGCATAACCTGCTATAGTTGAAAAATCAAATCATTACAAATAGAAGTCAACTTTTTAAATTCACTACAAAATTGAAGACGTGTAACCTCATATTCTGCCGAAAATAGCTTGAAGGTCCGGTACATGAAAGTTCTTTTACTTGCTCGAGTGTTGTATACTTGTATGGTGCATCATGTAGCTTTTTAGTTTATAGGTAATTGATCATGGATATTCGTCTTCTGAATCCTCCTATAAAGTATCTGAAATTATTTCATTACCTATATTAAAACATGCTTAGGAACCATTTTTGTGATGATTTTAAGTTAAAGCAGTGTTCTAAATGGCGGTCGAGGTGGCTGCCTAGGCGGCATCCTAGGTGCTAGGTGGTTGCTCTCCGCACCGCTTTTGCCGTTGGCGGTAGAGTAGGCGTCCAACGGAGGTTTGGCGGCGTAGGCGGGCGTCTAGGCAGAGCAATATCTGACTAGATGTTTGGGCGAAACAATTTTGCAAGCATTATAGACCTATCGTTCACTTTTACAAAACTCAAACTTCATAAATCTTTGTTCTACAACTTATTTATGCATAAAATACCCTTAAAATATGTATATTATGCAAAAAAGCAGTGGTAAATAGTAAAAATATCCAAAATGTATCAAGTGCCTAGGCGGCAGGTGGACCCTCTCTGCCGCGCACCTGCCTACCGCCGTTTAGAACCTTACGGCCAAATTTTCGTGAGCGCCACTTCGGTTGCAAGGATTTCGAATTCCATGTGAAGCTACAGTTCACAAAATTGGAAATCTTGGAAGTATTCCATTTTCTGTCTGGTTATACAAATAGTATTTCCCCTTATTTTAGAATGTTTTGGAAGTCATGTAGACCCTGCGTAGTCATATGATTCGCACCATATATATTAGATTTGAGGAGTTTGTTTTCATATGTTTCTACAGAGAATTTCATTTCTCTTTTGTTTAGGAAAGTTAGTAATAAGACTCAGTGGAATTGGAGTTCTCAAATTCCTAAATCAAATTTGATATGATTTATGTCGATCCTAGAATTGACATTCCTGAAATTTTAATTCTTTGCAACCAAACATGTCCCAAGGAAAAAACATATCCCAGTGTTTGTTGAAAACCAATATTGTTGAAGAGACAGAGTCCTTTCTACAGAGATTAGCCTTGTGAGAGTCTTCCAACTTCAAACTCCCATACCCTTCACAAGGCTATCTGTTAGTGAATTGAAATCCAATATTGTTGAAGATAGAGAAGCAAAAATCATGGGCTTTTGGACTGCTTTCATTGAAGCTACAGAAAGTTCTCTCAAGTTATCCCCTTTGTCTTGTGATATTTTTCCTACTTAGGTTGTGCTTGGTTTGTGAGAAAGTGATTGGGAGTAAAAAAGATAATGAAAAAGAAAAATAAAGGAAAGTCTAAGGGTGTGTTTGGTTGTCCATTTTTTTCTTACGTTTTGGTTTTAAACTTCAAAATGCATCCAAAGACTATTTGGCTGCAGCATTCCACAACGTTACATTCCATTTTTTTGTGTGGAAAACCTAAGTTTAAAAGTTGGTTTCTGAGCGAAGGAAAAAGAGGTTTTGTGAGTATTGTTTTCTGAGTAAGGAACACACGTGGTGGACCCATCTTGTTTTTTTGGGAGGGGGCTATTTCTCGCATGATCTTTCTTTCTCTTTATGCTCAAAACTCCCAATAGCAGCACCCATCCGCCGCCATGCTCGCCAACTCCTATGCTCAACATTCCATGGCAACCAGCAAGAGACGAACTCCGTTGACATCCTCTGCCATCGTGACCGACGAAAAGTGGGTGAACCAAGAGAGGGTTGAGCTGGAAGCGGCTGCAGAGGCGGTCACGGTGGCACAGGAGGCAACGGAGACGAGATCTCAAGAAGAATTTGCAGAAGGTTCGAGGCCAAGCCCACCCCGGCGCCCACGGAGGCGATCGCGCGACTCGAGGCCAAAAGCCCAACGTGGCGCCCACGGAGGCGATCGCTCGACTCTGGGCTAAGAACCCCGCTCGCCTCGGCTTTGTTGGCGAAGTCGTTCGCATCGATCCGTCGATCCTCCGTCCCATCATCGCAGACGACCACATCCCTGGGGGTCAATGGGAAGAACATCCGCAAATGGTCACGATGACCATGGCTTTAGAAGTGAAGATATTAGGGTTAAGGTTAGGCATCGAAAAGATTTGGGGATTTTCTTCTTCGTCGCTGGAGAAGTTCAAGTGTATGAACAAATTGCTGTAATATTGTCGGATACGAAAATTTGTATGACACAGAGACTGGACACAACACATTCGTAATTATTTTATAAAATTTTATTAAAAAAATTCTAATTTTTTTTTGCCAAACGTAAATTTTAACTTTTGTTTCTCAAAACCGTTTTCAGATGAAAGTAACCAAACGCAAAATCAAATTCTCTATACTCAGAAATCAGTTTTATAACTTATTTTTTCGAAAACTGTTTTCAGAAAACACATCCAAACGGACCCTAAAGAGTTTTATTATAGTTTTTACTTTTTTTGCTTTAGAACAAAAATGGAAAGAAAATGAAAATAAAATTTTAAAATCACACCTATTTTAGGAATATCATTTACTTAAGATTCTCTCTTTCACTTTCTTTTCATTTTTCCTCATAACCAAATGTGTAAGTTCATTTTTTTCCCCTTCTCTGCTTTCCTCCCACTTACCCACCAACCAAACACACCCTTAGTCTCATTAAATTTTTCCATGGTCTTCTCAACCACATCTATTGTGTTTTAGAATCTTTCATTGTCAAGGTAGTTTCTGAATCTTGTAGAAAGTTTTACTTTGATAAGAATGGACCAGTAACAGCCCACACACGGATCACACCTTTACCTCTACTCACCAGCTTAAATGAGAGTCCAAGAGTAACCATATTTGAAAATCATTTTTACTAAAACACCTTGAAGTACCTCCACTCACCAGCTTAAATGAGAGTCCAAGAGTAACCATATTTGAAAATCATTTTTACTAAAACACCTTGAAGTTTCAAGGCCAAGTCAACTAAACATCTAAAAGTGGATCAAACTACAACTAAATAAGAATATGGATGGGTAGAAACTTTCCTACTATGAACCCAACTAAGTTTCTAGTTTGAGATTGCAATTCTGTCAAACTTTCTACTTTTCCTGCCCTAGAACTTCTTTCTACTTGTCCTGCCCTATATATGATGGTCATTCTTATTCTTTATTTGATGTTTTACTTGCCTAGAAAATACAGTTTTTTTAGAACATGTACTTGTTTACAGTAAGTTCAATTATACAGCTGGTGTTTGAGGCTGAAATTGATTTTAGGATTTCAGTTTGGGGATTGTTACCGGAAATATTTGATGTGCCTGATTTGGTTTTCTTTCCCAATCGCTCTTCGTATTGTACCTATTTCTTTTAGCCATAATTGCAGCTATTACTTTGTTTGGCTTACCCTCTTTCACATCAGAACTATAAATTTAATGTTCAGGAAGAATCTTTTCCCTGACGTGTCCAGTAAATACATCTTCTTGATCCATCTCACTACATAGTTGATTTGGAGTTCTTCTGTGATGTGTGCACATCTTTTGAAGAGGTCGCATATCTATTAATTTTATTACATTGATTTCCTCAGTGAGGAGTTTCATTCATATACAATCTAAATGCAATATTAGTAGGATTCTCATTTTGGAGGAAGGCTTTGATGCGCTAACCAAAGTAGTAAGAGCCTTATCTGGACATATACTTCACACCTTTATTGCAACCAGAATCTGTTGTAGACCCATAGAATGGGCTGAGAGTTTTTTGGCACTAGAGTTATCTTATTGTCAACCCTTCCATATATTTGTGGGTTTTTAAAGGATTGTCCATCTGTAGATTTGTAGGTTTGTACTGTCTGATGTTCATAGCTCTGACCCATTTCTTAAGCTACTGACAGCAGCATTGTATACATATGTTAGTGTCACCTGGTGATGTGAAATTTGTCTAATCATATAAATACTATTCCTAGAATTGTGAGTTCAGCACTCCATATTGTGGGGTTTAAGCTTTTCAGGCCTTGTCCATCTAGATTTGTTGGTTGGTGCTTTCCGACGGTAGTAGCTAACCCATTGATTCTACCTGCTGCAATATATACATGTTTACTCTGAGACCTGGTGACTCATATCCGGCCTAATCATATAAATGTTTCAAGACACCAGGGTTTAAGGCATCTGTAGATTTGTGGGTCGGTGCTTTAGTTGGCTTCTGGCCCATTGATGAAGCTAGCTGAAGCCTTTAATACTTTGTATGACCTGGTGACATGAAATTGGTCCAAATATATGAGCCGTTATTTGTTTTGCGTCATACAATTTTAAGCGCTGTTTTGAAATGGCAATATCAACATTTCTTTTTCTTCCCAACTTTTCTTTCATTGCTTATTATCTCATGTGCTTCATTAATATGGCTGCAGAAGGCGCAGGCATAGCAGGAGCCATAGTAGGAGCCGTAG
Organism: Iris pallida; assembly: GCA_029216955.1. NCBI lineage: Eukaryota > Viridiplantae > Streptophyta > Magnoliopsida > Asparagales > Iridaceae > Iris > Iris pallida. The sequence continues at coordinate 47,771 of JANAVB010038835.1, forward strand.
CCCTCAAAGATATCATTCCCGATCCAGATCGCCTAGGTATTTGATACACTCCCATTTCGTTATATATCAAGTATCAAATTATATGCTAATTCAACATATTGTGCATTTGCAGGTTAAGAAGTCGGTCTAGATACTGAGTCCAATCAATTTATAGGATAGAGTTATGCTCTGGTGTTGTAATTATAAATTCTGCAGATCTTACCTGTCTTGGTAGAACATGCATGTTATTGTGGGGTGATTCTACTTTATGTTCGTTATGACTGCAGTTGTAAGTTTGAGAGAATATTATTCGAACATTTACTTTCGTTTCTCAGTGGAGAGGGGGAAAAGAGTTTTGGCATTTCTGTTGAATTTGTTCCAATCAATTATACATTGCAATGAGAGCTAATTATCACACAGCTTTATGTATATGGAAGAACAAGAGAGGCGTTGCAACGCTTCATTACATAAGACAGCTATAATCTGCAGAGCAAGTTTCATCTGTAGCTTCCTGGCCCTCGACTGGAGATTTGGATGCATCGTCGTGATAGGGTTACAAGCACAGCTGTTGCGTCGCAGTGAGGCGCTCATGCCGATATCAGTGCAACTCCCAGAAACACGAGGACCATCATGGACACGACTTTCAGGCCATGCATGTATGGGAGAGAGGGTCGATTGTGATCTCTAAGCCATTTTCAATGATTTCAAGTGACATACCTTGCAGAATATGCGTTGCTGGAAAGATCATCATTTGTATCTAACGAAAGTTCAAATAAAACTGGACTTTGGGAGATCTTACTTGATTGGCGGCATTCTGTTTTTGTTTCTACATTGAGATTATGATATCAAAGGAAGGCTGAAATAAGATGCGTGCGCAAAATGTGTTAGGGTTAGTATGGGCTTAGTTGTAACTAATTATTCTGAACTTTGAAAATTAGGAACATGTCATTGACTTTCAAGTATTTTGCACTTATATTCTGAACTTTGAATTATTATTTTTTGGATAGTTTTGCCTCAAAAATTCAAAATTCCCAACTCCGTCAAATCTTTGGGGGGCCATAATTGTTTTTTTTTTCTTTTTCTTTTTGGCACCTCCGTTTGTAAAATATGTGATATTTTTACATATTTTATTAGGGTATTAAGTCCCTTGTCTACGGTTGCTATGGCTCCTCTACAAATTATAGGTTGGACTCGTGGTGTGTTTTGGATGAAAGTCACCTTCGGCCTTGTGGCCTTATTTGTGGGACATGTGACAAATATTTGAAACTTACATATTTCAAAATATAAAATCTTAAAATATTTCAAAGTTACATAGATGGGTGGGTATGTCACAAATTCCACGTGATAGTGTCCAGGTCACCACCCAGAACCTGAAGGGGTTAGAGTTCCAAGTTTGTGACTTCTGCAGCTGACTAGCTATAGTAATCACTATGGTGACGCTATGGCTTCGTGGGCGAGTCCATTTTTGTTCACCCACCAAAATTAGAATATTTGTTCACCATCCAACAAAATATTGACACCCCTCAAATCCATTCAACATAAACCTCTTTGGAATTGGTTTTGTAAATATTCAAAATGGTTTTGACCAAAGAATTTGACACGTGTTATTCCTTTATTGGAGGGTGAACAAACACTCTAGTTTTAATGGGTGAACAAAACTGGACTCCTTCGTAGACAAGGGCCGTTCTCGACTTACGAGTCGCTTCAACCCTTTCTAATTCAGACTGACGGATTTCTTGATTTTTTTTTTTTTAGAGAAATACGCGACTGGGATATTGTCTTTGTATAGGAAAAGGAAATTTTATCAAATTCGTAGACAAATTTCTGTCAACTTTGTTACATGTACTGAACATAGCCTGCAATTTATCAGAGAAAAGGTGCCAAGTCAACTGGATTAATGTTGTAAGAGCATCATTAGTAATTAGGACTCTCCTACGCAATTTGGAGTCCAAAATTTCAAAAAAAAAATGTTAATGTAGAATGGGTTGGATTTGTATGAGAATAGTAGAAAATAATAAAGTGAGCTCCGGTCCCAAAAATTGTGTGATCAAAAATTAATGTAGGAAAAAAATAATGTAAAATCTAGAATTTAGAAATTGGACTCCAATTGGGACTTACTATTCTATGAAATGAGTTCCTATAATCTAGAATGTAGAAATTGGGAGGCTCAACCTATAGCTCCCATGGGTGGGATGTGACCCAAAATTTAGAAATTGAAACTAGGGATGAACCTTACTATTCTACAAAATGAGCTCCTACATTTTGAATCTAGACAAGAAAAAGAAAAAAAATCTAGAATCTAGAAAATGGGTTGAGCATCATTAGTAAGGCCCAACCCATTTTATAGATTATAGATTTAGAATGTAGGAGCTCATTTTGTAGAATAGTAATACCATTCTAGGTTTCAATTTCTAGATTTTCAAGTCCAACCCATCCACAGGAGTTATAGGTTAGCTTGAGAATTTCTGGATTCAGAACGTAGAAAATCATTTTGTAGAATAGTAAGTTCCAATTTGGAACCAAATTCTAGATTTACATTATTTTTTTCTTACTTTAATTTTTGACCACACAATCTTTAATTGGGACCAAAGCTCATTTTATCATTTTCTACCATTCTCATACAAATCCAACACATTCTACATTTACTTCTTTTTCAAAATGTCCTCAAGATGAAATTTTGAACACCATCTAATAATGATCTACTAATGATGCTCTAAAGCACATAAAGTTCCCAACCATTATCTAGAAACAAAGGGCAGTCATATCCTGTTCCCTTTGGACACCCAAGAGTTGTAACGACATTCAAAAGTTATCAGGAGCAAGTCCATAACCTCATAATGGGAAAAGAGCTTTTCCTCTCATCATTCTGTTTGAATCAATTGCCGCCCTGAGAAAGATCCAGAGCAACTTCACAAACATTTGACTGAACCAATTCGCCCAAACTCTTTTCAATTACCAAAAAGTAAGTAGTTCATCTTACAGAAAATAGTGTACAATTTTACGTAACAGATGAATGTGATCAGAGCTGCATTACTACCAACTGAACCAAAACACAATCTACATAAACTAGGCAACTATAGTACAGGCCAACTATAGTACAGGCCAATCTTTATCCGTACAACACTACCAATCTTTGCATTTCCCCTTCAAATATTTCCTGTCAACTCGACGTCCATGTTTTCTTGCCAAAGGTCGAGGTTTCTCCCACTTTTTCTCTGTAATTTCTGTATCTACAATTCATCATCATCAGGTAAGATCACTGTCAAGAGAGAATACTTAACCCGAAGTGATATCTTGCCCCTCTCCAAATGAAGTTTCGCCCCTGAGACCACCCAGTACCCCGGTTGGTCTTGGGGGCCACGCACCATCTCTGTTGTATCAATGAACTTGAGCAGCTTCGGGGTCTGTACTGAGACAGGCGGACCGCCAGGGTACACAGCTGAATTTATGTTCACATCGGCTGGTCTTGGAGGTGGCTTCTGGATGGCAGCCGTAAAATGAGTGCTGATGAGCGTTGAGATGAGCCCGGATTTGTGGGTGAGACCCGGGGACCCATCCCATTCTGGATTTCTAACATGGGCAACCTTCGAGACAGTCGAAAAATGGAGGCAGAGAAAGAGAACTTTTTTGAGGCCGTAGTGGCCAACATGTAGCTGGGCACCGGTGACGATGGAATTATCATCATCCGCCTCAATCGGAGCTGTGCAGATATGGGAGAAGTGTCTCCATTGAATGGGTTCGTAGTATTTGCGATCGTGGGATTCACGGGAATAACTACTGCTTGGGTCATCATGGAGCTCAAAGATTTGAGGAAGAGAGGAGAGATGTTGGAGGTGGATTGCTAGCCTATTGCTTCGCTTCCCTTCTAGGTAGAGACGAAGGCCAGTGACTGGCCTCTTGCCTACGTCGACCTATATCAAAAGCAAACTCTGAGGGAGTATATCATTGAAAAATATAATAAACTTACAAATTGACCGGTGAGAAGGCAACATTATTACAGTGTATTCAAATTGCAGCCGATAGCTACAGAATTTTCCTAGCCTATCTATATGAAGCAAACCATCTCCATAGTTCCTGCTTTACAAGAACTGTTTCAATGACTGCCCACTGTTATATGTTTTTACCTTTTTCACCCTACAACCCAATAGATGTGGCCATGAGCATTATGGAGAGCGGAACATCAGATTAATCTTTCCAAATATTACTAGTAATTTTGAAACAAAAAAAACAAAGTGCACTTATTTCTGTTTATTATCAGGAATTATGTGCATGATAAGATGGACTGTAGGTAAAACTTATTCGAGCTCATTACTCCAACAACCCAATATGTACTTTAGTACGAAGCAACAAAATGTTTTGATCAATTGATATCAGAAAAGGAAAAAAATTAACCTTGCAACCAGCAGCAATTATACCAATATAGAAAATTATACCGAGCACACTAGGATAGACAATTACCACACTGGTGTTGACATAAAGCTTTGGACCCAGGAAGCTGAACTGTAGAGACACGTTACTTTGCTGTTTCCGCTGAGGGCCGAGGGGAAGGTCACTGAAAACTGGGGCCCACTGTCTTGGTAATTGAAACTCCAAAAACTGATGAAGTTCTTCAGTTGGTGGTTTATCTGTAACATTGAAAATATGATGCAGTTTACAATCAGAGTAAATATAATGACATCATCCTTATTAACAACTTAAGGGACATTCACTTAGCACCAAGTTGAAAAAACATGTTTGGGGTCCCAGCCCTTGGCAAATTAAGACAAAAGTTTGTCTACTAAATGAATTTCGAAAGCTTGGTTGCATCTAGTGAATTTCTAGAATTAGTTTCTCAGTTGCTTAGCATTGTTCAAGTGGAGGAAATATCTTCTGCAGCCATCTAGTAACCTCTTATGGTCCCTTCACACCAGTTTATGCCTCTCCACCACTCATGGTACTTGGAACATGGTCCCTTCACAAACAAAGGTTGACACATGTATATGGTTGCCCCAGCAACCAATGCTTGCTTCCGCTTCCTCCAATAGCCAGTGGATTTTGGCAGAGAGAGTGGGAGGGGAGGACAGGAGAGGGGCTAAGGAGAAAATAACCCTAACATGTTTCACTATTCCAAGTTTCCAACTTAACGAGGTCAGTTATAAATCAATCCAACCAGATCTGACCTTCTCTCCTGTTCTCTCCTATCCGATCTCTTCTCCTGTTCTCTCCGTCTTTGCCCCGACATCCACTGACAGGGACAAAATCTGCATGGCACCAGAGCAGCACAGGAAGATCTCGCGACACTTGAGATATCAATATACATTTATGATGCTGTTCCATAGTGTATTCATTTTGGCTTCATAGGTATGGTTCCACCTGACATCTCCATGCACAAGTTATATCAACGATAACAGGTTCGTGAAACATCCACTATCTAGATAGGTGTGCTTAGGGGTGAGCATTTTACGGTTGAAAACCGTAAACCGAACCGAACCGAACCGGACCGAAATTGAAGGTTTGGCTCGGTTTTTAGCAAACCGGTTCGAATTTCGGCTTTAAGTATTAAATAATTCGGTTTTCGGGTTGGATTTCGGATTTGGATTTAGAAATCCGACCCGAACCAAAAACCGAATCTCAGTTCATATATAAAAAAACCCTAACCTATACCTAACTCCCTCTCTCTCCACTCTCCAAAGTCTGCCGCCTCAATTCTCTAGAGAAGTCTTCCTTCTAGCCTCCAGTGGAGAAGGCTTCCTTCCGGCCGCCTCTTCCTCTTACTCTTCCTCTAACCTCTCCCTGTCTCTCAATGAGAGTCTCGAGTCTCGAGTCCCGATCTCTTTCTCTCGACTCTCGAGTTCGTCGACTGCGGACGGTGACTCACGAACTGTTCGAGCCTCTTTTGTGGCTTCTCCCGTTGATTCAGCCACAATTGCCTCAGGATCCAACCACCTCTTCCCCCCCCCCCCCCCCCCCCCACCCCATTTTTGTTTTGTGATTTTTTTTTTTTTTTTGCATAGAATCTTTGATTTTTATTTTATTTTAGGTCTGTGGATCTGGATTTCTTTTACAATATGGTATCTTTTGCTTCTAATTTGGACTTTGTTTTTGTGATTTTTTTCCATAGAATCTTTGATGGTTTTCTTTTTAATTTTAGGTCTGTAGATCCGAATTTTTGTTGAAAGATGGGATCTTTTTGGCCCATCTGTTCAATATGGAAATATTTGTGTTTCCATTTTCGGTTTTGATGTACTAATAATCATCTACGGCATGTGCAATGTGTGAAAGATGGGCTTTGATAGAATCCTTTAAATGTTTCAATTATTTTTATTTGATCTACCTTATTTCTATTTGATCTCCCTCCTGTTCTAAATTTCAATTTCTAATGCTTTTATCCTTTCTATTTGAGCCTTCTTTTTTTTTGATAAAATATAATATATTACTCCAAAAGGTGTTTGGAAGGACCACTAATGTAGATTTATGCTTCCCAAATAATGTATGCAGTTTTGAATTTCTTTCTGTCTAGTCTCTCAATTGTTCAGTTTGGAATTTAGCATCAATCCCGCTCCCATGTGGAGATGATTGTCGACTAACTGGTCCGCTCATTATGCATGTTCAGGTTGAAGGAAGAGTGTATTATGTTGAATGGTGGGCATGTTTCTGAAATTTGTTGGAAGAGTGTATTATGAAATTTGTTTATCATATGGGTAACTAGTAATCCTCAGTTTGGAAGAGTGTATTCTGAAGTTTGTATTCTGAACTTGTTTATCAGATGGGTAACTAGTAGTCCCAGGTTTGGAAGCGTGTATTCTGAAATTTGTAATATGAAATTTATGATATAAATTTATTTTAGTCTTGCTGCAACTCCAGCTATTTCTTGTAATATGAGAATTTGCCACTAGAAATTTGTAATATGATTTTTTTTACAGTAACGAGTCTTTTTTTCCGTAATATGAGACTTTGGCACTAAATATTTTTTACAGTTTTTTGGGTAGTAAATTTTACTTCAGAAGGCCTGGCCCACTTGCGCCCAGTGAACCGAACAGACCGTAAACCGAACCGGTTTAATTCGGTTCAGTTTGATTCGGTTTTTCAGAATACGGTTTGGTTTTCGGTTTTATATAAATATGGTTCGGTTTTAGGGAATACGGTTCGGTTTGACCCGAACCGAACAGTTGCTCACCCCTAGCTGTGCTCTCAACTTCTCGCAGCAACCTATTGACTCGTGGCATCGAGGATGTGTTGAAGCCAAACTATCTCAAAGGGTTTTGAATAAATTAGTATTCTATGTTCGTACTAAGTTGATAAAAAGATCGTAGATCATAAATTTTTGAAAAGAGATCTACAAAAGAAGGCATCAACCACTGATGACAAGTTGATGAGCACTAGCCAGAGTATACCGAATATACTAGAAGCGAATACTTAATCGCTATAGCCTATATAGAATAAGTGGAGCTGAAACAACAGCTGCCAAAGAAGAGTAAATGACAAATTGTTCTTACATGGTGGGAAGTGTTTGCCATTGATTGTCGTAGAACAGAACAGTTTTATAGGAGAACTGAACTTTGACTCGCAATTACAAACTCGCTTGTACAAAAGAGAGCCTAGGAACAAAACCTAGGAAAAGCAATCTAAGTACAATTGTTTAGTTTAGATTCTGGGGGGTGACGGTAGAGGCTCGGGAAAGTGCTATCAACTCTGTCTTACTCCTTGGACGATCGAGCGCAACCTCGGCTTCGGTGAAGAAATGCTCTCTCTCTGCCTGGGTGTGTGTATATCTCTCTGTGTGTATATGTCTCTGCAAGGGAACAACACCTTGCTATTTATAGGAATTCATGAATAATGGGATGTACAGCCACGTGGCAAATTTTGGGCCACCTCCTTGTAACTGTGCCTCGAGACTCGGTCAGCTGGGGGTTGGTTGAGATTGATCATGATATGTTTGTTGCAGTAAATCTGAACTGTCAAGACTTGGTCAATTTCTGCCACGTGTCTCAACTATTATTCTGTGGCGAGCCGCATGAAGGATGTATCATGGCTGAGCCGCATAGGACTGCCTCATAACCGAGCCGTATGAAGATTGTCTCATGACTGAGCCGCATGAAGGACGTCTCATAACCGAGCCGCATGAAGGACGTCTCACAACCGAGCCGCATGAAGAATGTCCCATGACCGAGCCGTATGAAGAATGTCCCATGACCGAGCCGCATGAAGGACGTCTCATAACTGAGCCGCATAGGGAGTGTCCCATAGGCGATCCGCATGAAGGGTCTTATAGCTGAGCCGTATGAAGAGTCTCCTTTGGTTCGTGAACTGTGCCGGATGTCATGATGATTTTCTCGTCTTTTCAGGAGCACGTCACGTCTTATCTTCGTGTCAGAGCTGTCATTTTTGTCAGAGTTGTCACCTTTGTGTCAGAGTAATTATGGCCAGCTACATAAGGAGACATTTATTGCTTAGGCTGATTTCGAACCGCATAAAGCTCTCCGTTGCTCTTGGGCCGCATGAAGCTTTCTGGGCTTTTGAGCTGCATGAGGCTCCATGTTGATTTCGAGCCGCATAGAAAATTTCCTTCTTTTTCATGCTTCTACACATCATATTTGCTCCCTGATCTGAGGCTAGTAAAGCACTGCTCTCGATCGTTGTAGGGAGACTTTTGGGACCATATTTGCTCCCTGATGCGGGGTTAGTAAAAGCACTTGCCCTCGATCGTTTGTTGGGAGACTCTTGAGAACCACAATGTCTGTTTGCCGCCGGGGGCTGGACACGGACGGTTCTGTACAACTTTCCATCAGAGGCCCGCTTAACAGTTAGCGGGACTCTCTGATGGTCAGTAGTTGGGACAGTTGACTGAGCTCGTTGAGCCCGCACTGCCCTAGACTTCTTCGACTTAGCACCCGAAGGTGCGTAGTAGGAAGAGTCCAAGTTGGAAGGAGGGAAGGAAAGTTGGTGCCCTTTTCAAAGGAGGCAAGGGGGCTCTATTTATAGAATGGAGTGAGCCCTTTCTTCTTCTCCTTTCCGATGTGGGACTAAAAGCAATATTTTCCATGCTTCTACAGGAAGATGATCAGCATACTTGTGAATAACCTATTTATGCAGTCGAGATTAGCCTAAGAATTGTTTTATGCTAAAAATCACACAAACTAATACATAGAAAGAAGAAATAAAAACCTCGTACATAAAATGGGTAATACTATTAACAGACATCAAGTAGTTGTTCTATAGTTATGCATCAATCTTGACTTGATAAGAATCAGCTATAGCCAAAAACTTCAAGTGACAGCTAACATGTCTACAGTCTACTAGCAGTGCTGCACTATTTAAGTTGAGATATACAGAGCAAACATTAGCAGAAAGACAGTTTTGAGTTAAAACAGATTGTCATAGAAGTTTGGGCAGAGGAACAACTCATACTTACAACGCAGATATAAATTAATAGCATGGCTCAAGAAACCACTGCCTGGAACTCCGTTTAAGAGAGAAGTAATTGGCACAAAGGACATTGAGATAACATCAGGTTCAGACTGAACAGTGTTCAACCACTCCATGTGTGACAAGTCTTTGTGATCGTTTCCCCCTCTTCTCTTGAAGATTCTCATGATGTCCTGAAAATGAGCAAAAAAAGTAGATGAAGGCTGATTACAACTTAACTCGCGCCACCTTTTGTGGAGAAAATGTTCCTGGAACATGATTTATGAATGAATATTACCTCTTTTGTTGAGTAGGAGCTTGAAGGACTAGAATCTGCAAACCTTAGCCGCTGCTCTTTGAAATCAAACTGCAAGTGTAATTATATATAGCATTAACAGCAAGGTAGTCAAAGGCGCAAGGCGCACTCGAGGCGCAAAGGGTATATATCGTCCAAGGCGCAAGGCGCACGTCCGAGTGAAGTGAGGCGCAAAATAAAAAATTAATAAAAATATACATAAATAAATTAGTAACGTAAGAAATAAAATCAAATAACATATTAAAACCAACAAAAACATGTTAACATAACCAAGTTAACTAGCACAGCAACAATAATACTCAACAAAACTAACAAGAATTTGTATTTTTCCTACCACGCTTTTAGTAAGTTCAAATGTAGCCAACTTTGGCAATAGTGGAAAAGGCTACCTCCCTACCACTTGCATGAGGTAAGGACTATCTCCCTGTCTCTTTTCTTTTTGTGAAAAACAAAAATACATAAGGCGCACCTAGGGTTGTCCGGAGAAATGCGCCTCGCCTAGTGAAGTCCGAGGCGCAAAAACCGTGCCTTGCTCCGAGGCGCGCCTTTGACTACCATGATTAACAGTGTGATAGAAGGTCGCCAAATTCGATTACTAAAATTGTCAGGGAACTCATAAGAAGAAAGATTGTTGCAGATAGCAACTTCAACTAATTCATCAAATCATGCATCAGAAAATGTGAAGAATTTGGTGTTTCCAGACCCCCATCGAGTTGCTTTATCAATGAAGCATGGATCAAGGGGATGATATTTTCACCAAATCATTGGATCAAGAGCCACTGGTCAAAACTTCAGAATGACCAGCGTGTGCTTTGGAGGATATGACTTGAGGATATTGTAAGTTTGACCAAATATTTGAACAAACTAGGAATGAGTTTGGATAAAGTCTCTGTTGGTAAAGAATCTTTGTATATGGTTACAATATATGCCATTCCAATTGAGTTAGGTAAGAAACAAAATATTATTGCTCTGTACAGGAATCCAATTAGTTGCTAGCATGGTTCTCTTGATCGGAGATGTATTCTTTATATAAAGGTTGCTAAAGGGTACTTGTGATAGTAGTACAAAAGAATTGAAAAGTGAATGATTGTTTCCATTAAACCAATAAATCAGCCACTCTGATCCCTTCACAGCAAGGTTTTTTCAGATCAAACAAGTCATATGAGCATAAGTACTTGGATAAAGTCTCTGTTGGTAAAGAATCTTTGTATATGGTTACAATATATGCCATTCCAATTGAGTTAGGTAAGAAACAAAATATTATTGCTCTGTACAGGAATCCAATTAGTTGCTAGCATGGTTCTCTTGATCGGAGATGTATTCTTTATATAAAGGTTGCTAAAGGGTACTTGTGATAGTAGTACAAAAGAATTGAAAAGTGAATGATTGTTTCCATTAAACCAATAAATCAGCCACTCTGATCCCTTCACAGCAAGGTTTTTTCAGATCAAACAAGTCATATGAGCATAAGTACTTGGATAAAGTCTCTGTTGGTAAAGAATCTTTGTATATGGTTACAATATATGCCATTCCAATTGAGTTAGGTAAAAAACAAATATTATTGCTCTGTACAGGAATCCAATTAGTTGCTAGCATGGTTCTCTTGATCGGAGATGTCTTCTTTATATAAGGTTGCTAAAGGGTACTTGTGATAGTAGTACAAAAGAATTGAAAAGTGAATGGTTGTTTCCATTAAACCAATAAATCAGCCACTCTGATCCCTCCACAGCAAGGTTTTTTCAGATCAAACAAGTCATATGAGCACAAGTACTCCATTAGTAGCTATTCACTTTGAATAGACGTCAACCTAGGAATCACTCAATAGTCTTACTTATTTTTAATCTAGGACAACCCATTGGGCAGATAGTGATGTAAGAAACCCAAGACTCTTGCATTAGTGCATAGAGGCTTTACCATTTCACTATAGTGGTACCCAACACAACGTGTTGTTTGAGCCATCCACGTATGGGAGAAGCTTGACTATTCGTTCTACCCATTCACTCATCTCAGGAAAGGTGGGCCTAACTAAAAGGCCTTACCAAGTAGAATCAGTTTCATGCTCAAAGACCTAGAACTGAACAATCAATTCATCTCTCCACTCCATCCGATATCCTTCTCCTGCACTATCTTCTATAAACATCAATCAGACTTACTGTTCAATAACTTCAATTCCACTTGCAGAATCTAACTTCCCTTTTTTATGTGGCCCGAACTTGTGAGTAAAAAAAAAACCATTGGATCAACAATCCATACAGCCCCTCCTTATATGCGACTTCAACGTAGTAGAGTTGTTTTAGTTTTTCTTGATGTTTGGATTACTTTGCTTTCTCTCAATTGTTAAGCCTAATAAAATACTGGAACAATTAACCTGGGTTTTAGTCCATGCCATTTTCCATTAGGATACAAACAATTTAACATATCGATTGAATAACAAAGTGGAAGCAAATTATGAATGTCGCGCCCCGACCAACGGGCCATGACCCGTGCATGGGGCCATATGTGCGCATCACTTAGCGCAACTTGCCAAAATGGTTTAACCTGGATATATTCGTATAACCCAAGCACTCCAATATAAACCAACCAAACTCTCATCCATAACCAACGTGGGACTAAATATTGAAAGGAATTTCCTGTTGCAGCCCATGCAAATGGCCCAACGTAGCCCCAGTGGAACACGATCAAAAGGTAGCTCTGATACCATTAATCACGCCCAGGCCCATGAACCCGCCAGGACATAACACGTGCATGAGCCACATGTACACATCACTTGAACCAACTTTAAAAAAATTCCAAAATGGCTAACCATGACACATGACTCGCGCATGGGCCACATGTACACATAAGACCCAAGCACCTCAAATATAAACCAACCATACCCTCATCCCATAACCAATGTGTAAGTAAATATTGGGCATCACAATGAATTTCTAAACCCCAAATGTTCTAAGTACGCAAGGACTACCATTCTCTAGGTTGTCTCTAAATTATACCCTAGATAGTAACTTTTAAAAATCGATCCAATATTTCAGATATTACAGAATGTTGTTTCTGATACCCAATAACTTTTAAAACTTACCCTTACAAACTTTTAGAAAAATCATCAGTTATTTTTCTTAAAGTTAGCTTTCACTTTTCTGAAAGAAAGGCTTGCAACCAAATGAAGAAATGTTAATAACTTTTTATTTGTTGAGTGTGATCAGTAAACCAAAAAGATGAAACAAAAATTGTCACAATTAGTTTGAAACATATCATGTGAAATGAACATGACACTGTTTGTAGGTTTATGCATATCAGTTCCTCAAGTTCTTACAAGTCTATATTCCTCATTACAAAAAGATGATCTGTTTTCCATTTAAAAATAACAGCAAAGTAATGAGAAGAGATGAGAAATCAAAACCTTGTCTTTCCCATAAGCCTCTTCAGAATTTACACCATACTGTCCATTCACATCTAGGAACCTCTTATCTGCCATGTCCTTCAGCCTTTTCTGAACTTCAGCCGGTTGGAGATTTGATGAGTGCTGTTGTCTTATATATATTACATCCTTCCCTCCCATCTTCACCCCAACTACGACATGGGTACCAAATTGTTCAATAAACCTGAAAGCAGGTATAAGAATAGGAAGGTAAGTGACATGTTGAAGTGTCAGAATATCATGGTTAAAACTAAATTGCTCTTAACTCAGCAGCAACAGGTCATTCACTGGCAATTACAAATGATAAAGAGTCGACTCTTCATGTAGGAAAATCATATTAAGACTCAACACCAGGTCTTTAAATTTATGCTCTAGGACAAAAGAGAGAAATCTCACAAGATTTGAGATATGTTATATATTAATTTCAAAGCAAAGAGGCGCTACTTAAGAAACCACCAAACAAACAGAATTCTTTTGAATAAGAAAAACAGAAGCCCTATATTCTTTCATAATGCAAGTCATTTGTTCTATGTGGTAAACTGACCTTGCTAAAGCAGCAGGATCCCATGATGGTGGAACAGCCCGTTTAACATGATCCCGAAGAACAATTTGAGATTTTGCTAGAGCAACAGTGTACAATGTAATAAACCATCCATCAAATGCAAGAGATTTTGTGTGTGCTGCATCTTTCTGCCAGCAATTTGAAAACTCAAACATATTATTGAACATGCCTGATGGAATTTTACCAGACAGAGAAAGTTCCTGATTGAATTGCTCTGACATCTGCACAAAAGTCCATAAAGAAATGTCAGAAATTGTCTGGAGTAACATCATTTAATCACAGAAGTGAAGATCACATTACCATTATAATGAAGTTTATATTGCACTGCTGCAATGTTATATCAAGCGGTTTAAATTATGCACTCAGTCCTAGGATGGTACCAATTAATCCGATTACTAGCTAGTCTAGCTGAAAAACCACAATTATGCGTCACTTGGATTTCCATTAAGCTGATTAAGCGGCCGATTGATTGCAGATTACTTATTCTTTTTTTGCAGCACTGCATTGCTCTAGATTTACAAATTTGTATAAATATTATAACCCACCTTGGCCGTCGTATCGGAGTTTGGGGAGAGAAACCAACCAAGATAGCAAAAAAAGACATAATCATGTAGGGTAGGTTACATTGCTCTCCAATAGCCAAACCAGAAAATAAGTCAACCAAAGAATAGAAGTCCGATTTTAAGGATAATGTCTACTAAGGATAAACTGGGGGAAAAGGTGTAGCCGAGCAAAATATGGTCCGCATGGAAGGCACCAAAAGAGTGTCATCTAGGGACATTGTTGAGCTTAAATGATAGGAAAATACTACAATAATGAAATGAGTGATTTGATATTTCTTCTGACAACGTCGATGGACTAATAGAGGCATTTCAGGTCATCAGAAATATGCTCAAATAAAAGAGGTCCAGACTAGTAAATTCCCATCAGCATGGCAGAATATATTTACTTAATTTTCCCTATACCTCTTATTGTTCTTTAATAAGAGATACACATTGGTTCCATTGCCTAGGATCAGAACAAACAATAATAACCGGTCACCAAACTGTTCCTTTTCCTCATCTAATCATCAAAGCAATCTAAAAAAAACAATTCTACTGGTGCTGTAGTCCACAATAGAAAAGAGGCTAATACATACTTGCCACCTTAATGACTTTAAATAACACCAAGAATCCTGATATATATATATATATTGGAATAAGGGTGAATTTTATTCCTCGCACATAGCGGTAAAGGTATTACAATACACTAATATCACAACTTCTCATGCCCCAAATTTAATGTTATGGGACCATTACTGATACATCGAATTCTATGTTATGTAGAATTCCAATAGGAGGGGTAGTCAGGCCTTCGAAAATACGTCTGTTCCGCTCCTTCCAGATGTGCCAAACGGAAGCGGCGAGACGAACTCTGGCTCTTCTGGCCCACCCCGGATCCCCGTCTCTGTGATCTCGGATCCAGCTAAGAATGCTCCTGATGTCTCTATCCACACCAACACCTCCTCTCAGCTGCACGCACTGCTCAGTCCATATGTGCCAGGTCGTCGGGCATTCAAAGAAGAGATGCCCCATAGATTCGTCCTCCCCGTTACATAGCACACACTTGGCATCTGGAATCTGCATCCCAAACCTGAGGAGTCTGTCTCTCGTCATCAATCTGCCCCGCAGAAGTCGGTAGGCACATAGTTACATTTTTCGGACAATCCCCTTACCCCAAATGAAGTCCACCTCCTCAGCCCGGTCGTATATATATATATATATATATATATATATATATATATATATAGCAAATGACCTCTAGCCTAGTGGTTAAGAGAGATGCATGCGGCCCAAGTGGTCGGGAGTTCGAGCCCCAGTGGAGGTGAGTTCGCCATAATTAACCATTGTTTCCAAAATATATATATATATATATATATAAACTTCCATACTCACAAACCAAACAAATATATAAACATAGCAGCCATTAGGAAAAGAGTCTCCATCAGATAGAAACATTTACATATCCACATTGTTAAGGACTATATGTTATCCTTTTTCTGTTGCGCATATATAACCCTAGGCGACCTTCGTTGTTTGTCCAATCAGAGGTCGGACCCTTGTTCTTAAGTTTCGGGACGAAATTTTTTTTCTTAGTGATATATTATGTAGTGCTTTGTTCCCGCCAGACGGCACACTACGTAATGGGCTCGTGGCTAGTTTGACTCAATCGGAAAATTAGTATATGAAAACCATTTTCGGCATCAAAATCGATTTGGACATATACTGTAAAGTGTTATATTAGAGTTATTAGTTATTGGACTTTAGTCCCACATTGCTTAGAGTAATAGGAGAGGAGGCTAGCCTCTCCTATATATATGTGTAGTCTCTCTTCAATAAAAAATTTATCTATTTTATTCCATTCTACATGGTATCAGAGCCATAGAAGGAAGAAAAAATAAATCCACAACAAAAAAAAAATTCCCCCCCCCCATCCCCCCGTGCTGCCCCCCCCTTCGCCGACCCCCCCCCCCCCGATCCAGCCCCCCTGCCCGGATCTGATGTGCAGACCCCCGGTTCTCTCCTCCTTCCCGGATCTGCTGTGCAGACACCCGGCTCCCCCACACTCCGGATCTGCGGCGCAGACACCCGGCTCCCCCATACCCGAATCTGCTGTGCAGACACTCGGATCCCCCCCACGTCCCGGATCTGCTGTGCAGACGCCCGGATCACCCACGATGGCTCAAACCCTAACATTTTCTATCAGCCACCACACACCCTCTGAACCCTAGTTTAAAAAAAGGAAAAAAAAAGGAAAAAAAAAGAAGAAGAAAAAAGTCAGTAGTCCAATACTTTATTCCTAGATTAAGCCGTTTGGATTAACAAATGATTTTCCTACCCTAATCTTCGCATCCAAATCTACACAGAGAATGATCGTGTTTTCTTCTGTGTCCTGACGTGTTTACTTTCTATGTACGCGACGGTGTTGACCACGTTTATAGCACATTCGTAAGTTGGTATAATTTTTGGTGTTGGAAAGAACTCGCGACGGTTGCTTCCATTTCAGGATGACAGATTCGAAGGCATATGATGGTAACGGTGTCAGCAACACGACGAGCACTGGCACGACGATCTCTTCGACTCGACTTGTCGACCGTCGATTGGACGGTCCAGATGGTTACTCAACATGGCGGAAGAAAGTTGAGAAATACTTCGTGGGATGCGGCTATCTAAACATTTGACTGACAGCCCTCCGGCGACGATTGATCCCACATTTGAACAGTGGGAGACGGATGATAGCCGACTGTTTACACAGTTGATGAACTCCATGGAACCGTCCGTCGAGGACATGGTTCAAAACACGGACACGGTCAAGGAGCTATGGGAGGTCCTAGCAACGACGTTTGATGGAAAATGCGACTTGTCTCGCATATACGACTCGGTTGTTGGCGTTTACCGAGAAACTCGAGGAGACAAGTCTCATAAGGACCACTTCCGATCCTTCAAGGCTATGGTGGATGAAATTGATCGTGTTCTTCATCTGACGGCGGATATCAATAAAGCTCGGGCTCAACGCGAGCAGCTTCATGTTATGGCATATCTTGCATCTCTCCATCCTGATGCGGACTCGGCTCGATCCCAGATCATTGCTAGATCTGATGTTCCGTCTTTGATGGAGGCCCACTTCCGTATTCTTCGGGCCGCAAAGGTGGTTGAGACCACTCCGGGAGATACTCCTGCTGATCGATCTGCCCTTGGTAGCGCTGCTCGTCCTGGCGTTCGTGGTGGACGACGAGGTGGTCGGACTTATGGTCACGATGGCGGACGCGGCAATGGTGGTCGTGATGGGGGACGACTACGAACATGCTTCCACTATGGCCAACAAGGACATTTTCAGTGGCAGTGCCCTAAAGCTCCTGTTGCCAATATTATTTCGGATGCTACTGATAATAGCGTTCGTTCGGTTCAGATGAGCGACGATTCTTACGCGGAATTTCTTGAGTTCCAGGCTCAACGTCGTGGTGAAGCATCAACGTCTGGTTCCACAGCCGGATATTCCGCAGCATGCATAGTAAAATCCAAGCAGTGGATAATTGACTCTGGTGCATCCTCACACATGACTGGTGACGCAGGTATGATACATGATTATGTACATGTCCGTCATGCTTCTGGCATTACTGTTGCCAATGGCGGTTCTCTGACAGTTCGCGGCCGTGGAAGTGCCACTCTCTCTCCCGGACTGTCAGTTACCTCTGTTCTACTTACTCCTGGAAACCCGTTCAATTTACTTTCTATCAGTCAACTTACTCGTGAACTTCATTGCTCGGTAACCTTTTTTTCCTGATAATTGTGTTTTTCAGGACCTGACAACTGGGAAGACTATTGGTAAGGGGCATGTGGCTGGAGGCTTGTACCTGTTTGACGCAACTCCTTCTGTTGTTTGTGCAAGTATGAAACTTGATCCGATCGAGTTACATTGTCGGTTAGGTCATCCGTCGTCTCCAGTTCTCCAGAAAATGTACCCATCTTTAGCTATTTCCTCTTATTTTTATTGTGAGCCATATAGTTTAGCTAAGCATCATCGGGTTTCTTATCCGGTGAGTCCAAATAATCTTGCAACCGCTCCTTTTGAGTTGGTGCATTCTGATATATGGGGACCTTGTCCGACTGAATCTGTAATAGATTTTAAGTACTTTGTCACGTTTGTCGATGATTACTCACGTGTCACTTTTATTTATTTAATGAAAAGTCGTGCTGAATTATTAACATCTGGTGTAACTTTCATGCCGAGATAACTACACAATTTGGTCTTCCAATCAAAACCTTTCGGAGTGACAATGGCCGTGAGTATTTATCTCGTGATCTTGATAAACATCTGGCCAGCAACGGCATCATCCACCAAACCTCTTGTGCGTACACACCACAACAAAATGGTGTAGCCGAACGCAAGAATCGTCATTTATTAGAAACAACACGTGCTCTTATGTTTCAAGCACGTACTCCCAAGAAATTTTGGTCGGATGCGGTCCTTACAGCTTGTTATCTTATTAATCGCATGCCGTCGTCAGTTCCATGGTAGCACTCCCTTCTCTAGGCTCTTTCCTGGAAGAGAGCCGTTTCCTCTGCCTCCCCGCATCTTTGGTTGCTTATGCTATGTTCGGGATACCCGACCAACCATTTCTAAATTGGATCCTAAGGCTATACAATGTATTTTTCTTGGGTATCCTAAAAATCAGAAAGGGTATCGGTGTTTCTCTCCTGTCTTAAAGTGATATTTTTTCACTCGGGATGTTACCTTTGTCGAAACAAAATTTCCTCCTTTCCCCCAATCAACAGGTCCGGCTCCCCTGATCTATCCCGAAGAAGATTTTTTGTTGTTTCCTCCTCAAACACAACAACCTCCCGTATGGGTGCTCTTCCTTACCGAGCCAGTCTCCCAGGATGATGGTCCACATACACCGATTCAGCCATTAACGACATCAACCACAGAATCTTCCTCCTCTGGTTCCACCAGCAGCTCCGGCTCCAGTGAGTTGCCTCCATCTGTCCCTCCAGCAGCTCCACCAATTCCGCCAGCAGCTCCGGCGATTCCGCCTCCAGAACGTCCTCGTCGTGCATGTCGAGATCATCCCTTGTATGTTAACAACTACAAAAGACTTACCAGTCACACTCAGTCTCTGGTAGCTACTATTGATGGGATTCAGATCCCCAAGACCGCTGAGGAGGGTCTCCGACATCCTGTTGGCGTGCTGCTATGCACAAGGAGATGAATGCTCTCCAAGAGAATCATACCTGGGACTTAGTCGATCTACCTCATGGTAAACAGGCAGTCGGCTGCAAATGGGTGTTCACGATTAAGGTAAAACCGGATGGCACTCTTGACCGATTGAAAGCTCGTCTAGTGGCCAAAGGTTACTCTCAAACCTATGGTGAGGATTACTTCGAGACTTTTTCTCCTGTGGCCAAAATGCCATCCGTTCGTGGTCCTCATGGCCTTGGCCATTCGCTATGACTGTCCTTTACTTCAACTCGATATAAAGAATGCTTTCCTCCACGGGGATCTTGATGAAGAAGTATATGTGATGCAACCTCCCGGGTTCGTTGCAAGGGAGGGTAAGGTGTGTCGTCTAAGGAAGGCTCTCTATGGCCTGAAACAATCACCTCGTGCATGGTTTGGTAGATTTACATAGGTGGTTACTCAATTTGGAATGTGTCAGTTGAAGAAGGACCATTCAATCTTCTATCGACACACATCTGCTGGAAGAATACTTCTTGGTGTCTACGTTGATGATATTGTAATCACGGAAGATAACAGCCAGGGTATTGCAAGTCTCAAGAAGTTTCTTGGAGAACAATTTCAAACCAAGGATATGGGATCCTTGAACTATTTATTGGGCATTGAAGTCACACGGGGTAAGCGGGACATTGTAATGTCTCAAAGAAAATATGTACTGGATATACTAAATGATGCAGGCATGATGCAAGCAAAGGAAGCAAACTCACCTATGGATCCAGGGGCAAAATTACTCCCAGACAAAGGGGTCCTGATGACCAATCCAGATCAGTATCGTCGAGTGGTTGGAAAACTCAACTACTTGGCAGTCATGACGCGTCCGGATATTTCTTTTGCAGTAAGCGTCGCAAGTAGATTCATGGCTTCTCCAAGAGTTCCACACTGGCAGGCAGTTCTCAGAATTTTGTGTTATCTAGTAAAGAATCCAGGAAAAGGAATTCGAATGGAGAATAATGGACACACTCGCATTGAGTGTTTTACTGATGCTGACTGGGGGGCAAGTTTGACAGATAGACGGTCTATATTTGGCTACTCAGTATTTGTTGACGAAAATCTAGTATCATGGAAAAGCAAGAAACAAAGTGTGATAGCATGCTCAAGCTCGGAAGCAGAATATCGAACTATTGCTCATGGCACGTCAGAAATATTATATATGAAGCATCTCCTACAAGAACTAGGAGAAGACGCAGGATCTCAAGTGGCAGACCTATGGTGTGATAACCAATCTGCTATTCACATTGCCACCAATCCAGTATTTCATGAACGGACGAAGCATATTGAAATTGACATTCATTTTGTTCGTGATGAATATACAAAAGGAGTGATAAAGTTTCAACATGTGCGGACCGGCGACCAGATAGCTGATATCTTCACAAAGCCTCTTCTGGGTTCCCGGGTTCAATTTTTATGTAACAAGCTAGGCATGATTGACATCTATGCTCCAGCTTGAGGGAGGGTGTTAAGTGTTATATTAGAGTTATTAGTTATTGGACTTTAGTCCCACATTGCTTAGAGTAATAGGAGAGGAGGCTAGCCTCTCCTATATATATGTGTAGTCTCTCTTCAATAAAAAAATCATCTATTTTATTCCATTCTACATATACTATGAGAACCTTTCCAACTAATGGATCAACTTCTGTTGGAATAAGTCCTAGATGCAGCGGACTACGTATCGGCGAGTGAGCTCTATATAAGAGTCTCTTCAGCGAGACCGTCTGTTGTATGGTTTTCTTGAATGTTGTCGCCGTTTGGTTTTGATGAATGTGTTTTGCCATCAATTTCTACATTCATTCCTGCGAATTTCGAAAGGAAGGATAGAAGAAGAATTCTAATACGATATTGGTATCATTGCAGGAGCTCGTGTAACTGACATGTTGTAAAGCAGTATCCTACTCTCGACGTATCTCTAGTTGGTGGGTAGTTCGGATCCTTCTTTTCTACTCCTTCACGTCAACAAATTTTTATTATCTCAAAAATGTTCAAATCGACGATGCCCAATTGCATGCATGGTGTACCACTAAGAGTAGAACATGAGATAATTGTAGCTATCTAGTGTAATTAAGCTTTAAACTTAAAATGATAAGCTTCGTACAGTTTTTGTTCGAAACCACTAAAGTGTTGAAGGAAACGAAATAACAAATCGTCGGTTGTGGGCATGGTGCCTCAGGGTGTTTTGATGCCTATAGGTCAAATCAGAACATACGACTTTGAGAAAAATGAATTGTTGCATAAGTATATAGATAATACTGCTTAATTCTGTTTTGTGTCATGTATATGTTTCAAAAGATAAATTGTTCACGTATTTGCATGGTCATGGACAACTTGTACACAAGATTTAGCTATCCTCGAAACAGTATCCGGGATACATGACCGAATTGACCTAAGAAAAAAATTATAAAATCGTGCTTCAACGCGAGACAGTATGAGACCTTCAGTTGGGACTGAAAGAACGCGTTGCAATGCCACGTAATAGTCCTTCATGGTGTCAATATCACCAATGACCGCATATAAGATAGATAACATGCTAACCTATTGTCTTTTGCATGTGGTAAATATTATCTTTGTATTCATGCAGGGACGGGCACGACCGTGGTAAAAAATCACTGAAAAGTGATCGAGTATATATGTTTTACTGCTTTCAAGTATGTCATCGATATGAACTGTAATTCATTTAGTTTTGAATAGCAAGATAATTTAGTAAGCACTGTCAGTTTAGACAAGTGGGTTCGTCATGCTCACTAATGCATTACCAAGTATACTAATCCCCAACTCCATATGTGACAAGAACGATGCGGGTGCACGTTTCTAAGCTGAAGATGAAGTTCAGAGAAGCATTTTAAAGTATTTTGAAACCGATTCATCTCGAAGACTTTTTGGTTTCAATGTATAAAATGGTGTAAACGTATGGAACGACAAGTATTATTTCATTGCAGCTTGTCGAACGTTTTGTTATTTCAATGAATGCAGCCGCAACGACATATCTAATGTAAATACGATCATGCACTTTGTTGCGAGTTATTAATGAAAAGCTATTTTTTTTCCTCTACCCGCGTCTTCAACTCTCTACGATTGTGGGATTTCAACATGTTGTTTAAGAGAATTATTAAATGCACGTTCTTGTCTTGCATAAGTGCAATTTAAACTTGTACGACATCACGCCTTAGCGAGGACAATCGATTTGGGGGAAATCGATGCGAGGGCGAACGATTCGTCGAATCGGAGAGCGACATAAGACTTGGGCACAGTGTTCTAAAAATCGCTACGCGGAGACGGTGCGCCAAGGGCCAGCCTAGTGCCTAGGGCACCTAGACACCGAACTGATTTTTTTTATATGTATATATATGGATATCACATATATATAAGTATATGCCATATGAGAACATAACTTAAAGTTGGCAAGTTGGTTAGCAGGTTGTGTTTAAGTATGTTGGTTGGTGGTGGGGAGGTCCACGGTTCGAGTGTCGTGTTAATAAAAAAAACAATCTTTTCCTTTTCCTTGTTCTTTTCCTTTCCCTTTCCCTTTCCCTTTCCGGTCCCTTCCTCTCACTCTCCTCCCTCTCTCATCTCCTATCCCTCTCCTTCGCCTCCCTCTGCTTCTCCTCCCTCTCTCCTCTCCCTTTCCTCTCCTCTCCTCCCTCTCTCCTCTCCCGGCTCCACCACCACCGCCTCCACATTACCTCCGCCTCCACCACCACCGCATCTACCACCAGAGCCACCGCCACAACCACCGGTCCACCACCGCCACCGGTAAATGTGCGTGTGTGTGTGTGTGTTTTTTTTTTTTGAATTTTAAAAGGCCGACTAGGGCCTTCTCGGTGCGGCCGGCGGCCGCCTAGGCCGAATTTTAGAACACTGCTTAGGCAACCTCGACGACCATTGCCACAACCATGAGAAAATTACCTAAGTCGAGGCGTAGGTTTTTCACATGCACGCCTAAACCACCTAGGGGTCTCCTGTGACAATCTAGGACAAAATAGTTAGCTAAAGTTTCTTCTTGCTTCGCGGCCAACATACACTGTGTTGTCCATTGGTATATGACTGACTACTTCAAATAGAACAAAGTTGTGATGGACATAGTTAGCAATATGTCAACAACAGATAGGACCAGCAATAAACACAGTGATTCAACCCAAAAACGCATCAGCTTTAGCAAAGGATATTTTTGTCTTAACTCAGGTTTGCGTTCAAAATTGGAAGTTTACTTTGGGATATCTACTACTTTCGATATCAAGAAATGAAAAATTACCACTCCCCACTACATCTCCCCGTCTCATGTAATGTCCCGGATTGCTACTGAGTACTGACTGAGTTAGTATTTGACAGCAAGTCGGAGGTGGAAAAGGTAGATGAGGTAGAACGAGATTATTCATATAGTAGAGTCTGATGTGCTTGTGCTTTATCCCAATATGTTTTCCTGTGCGAAGCTTAGTCCCCAAAAAGGAGGACGTAAAAGTAACGAAATATTGCAAGTTAACCAATCGAGAGAGAAAGACATTAAGCTCGAAGAAGGAATAATCGTCTAACCAATCGGAAAAGGCTCGGTGGCAAAGGAGATGGCTCATGTTATAACAACAAGAACAACAACGGCAGTCGAGAAACATCAGTTGGCCGATCAGAATGCCAATATTTGAAGATGCAAAGAACCGATTGGTTGTAGATCGGTTGGCCAAACGGATGATGAGACAAATATCCGATCTGCAACCTCAACGGATTGGATATCGAATATCTGGAAGATGAAACTTCGAAGGATCTATGTTGCACACAGGTCCGGTTAGTTCGGCCGGTACCAATACATTTTGACATGTTCCAATCCTATACCGGTCGCTAGTGATAATTACCGATACCGATGTTGAGAGTCACTTTCTCAGTCAATTCAGTAAAAAAATTGAATGAAAAAGACCAATCAACAAGGGTATAAAAGCATAGTAAGGTTGTAGACGTATATAAACGAAGAAAAATTATTTATTGCAATTAAACCAATGAGTAATGGTGACTATTATTTCATTCAATTTCAAAACTATTAAGAAACAACACATAAAATACTACAAATTATGCCTAGATGTATAAAAAAAAATCAATTTTTAATAATTTATTAATTATTTGCTTTCCGATACCAAAAAATTCAATACTTCGATCCGATATTGCCGATATTGTCGATACTAATACTTATAGGAAGGGTCCGATAACGATTCTGATACTGTGAACATTGTTATATTAGTGCTCGATTCTGATATTGTGAACCTTGTTATATAGTGTTGGATTGAGCAAGGACGGGAAAGCAGGTTTAAGAATAGTCCATGAGGGATCCGGGGAAGGGTTTCACATAGAATGTCCGTTATCGGGCTAGTGGGTCTAGAGTTTGGACTAGAAAGTTAGGGTAACAAGTTCAAAGAGAGACAAGTCGGGTCAAGTAAAGGTGAAACAAAAAATGGGGAAGAAATTAAGAAGGGAAAAGGAAGTGCTCATATGAATTTGATCATTTAATCCAACAGCTATGAGTAGTGGACTTATGAAAGTATGGAGAGGGTTGATCACGCAGCAGCGGCAGCCAGCTAGGGTTCCAGTAAGGGCGGGTGACATTTGCTAGTGCGGAGCCAAAGCATGGGGAACAGCACAAGGAGGGATGAGGGCACAGATCTGAAGTAATGACAGCTGGAGCTTCAATTGCGTTAGAGATTAGGATTCGCAGTGGAAGGCCTTGATGAAGGCCAGGGATGAGGATTTCAGTAGGTGGTGGTGAGGCCACGTTTAGGATTTTCAGTAGATGCAGGTTTCGGGGCAGAAGATATTCCGGTTTAGGGTTAGGTTTCGTAATATGATTGGTTTTAGGGTTTATGATAAGCTTTAAGGTTTAGAAGAGAGAAGAAGAACTTACTTTGTGGACATGGCTCTGATACTATGTTAGAATTGGAAAAATAAAGTTCCATTAAAGCTATAGAAAGAGTCCATGACAACAAGAATAAAAGTAGACAACTAGACAATGGCTAGGATGTAACCTCAACTCACAAGTGACATTACAAGGTCCTAATAGAGATGATATCACTAAGAGTTCTCAACAATAACTAATCTAGAACCAAGAATTAATCATGTACTAAGTACTACCCGAGAAATTAACCTCTTGACACGTCACAACTATAACACTTCATCTTGAGGTGGATGGTCGGGATATGTTTAAGCAAATAGATATCAGCTATCCACCACCTCAATGAGATGCTTTGGGGGCTTAAAAACTACATAGCTTAAGATAGAGCTGCAGAAACACAAAAGAGGTAGCTCAGAAGGGGATCAAGCTGTTGACCCTACTCATCAGCTTCTTCACCGCCTCTTCAAGCTACCATGCCACCAATGCATCCCCGCGTAGCTCTATCCACAACCATATCATCTTTGAGCCACAACAGGCAAGTATCACTTCTCCTTTATCGCTCTCGTTCTCTATATTTTATACTGTTTTCTTCATGTCTAGGTATATCCCTAGCTATATTAGCTCATTTAAATATTATCGTTCCTAACCAACCGGTGTATCTAATGGTCTATGTTGCACATGTCCAAACCACCTGAAAGGCTGAAACAATATCCTCTCATCTAGTCCTCAATTGGCACCACCACCAACTCCCCACAAAAACACCCTTTCATATTTAGACAAAAGCCTACATTTTTAGAGGCCAGCCGTATGTAATTATTTATAAGCCAGCCGTATGTAATTATTTATACTTTATGGAACACAAAACTCTCTATGGCAGCATAAGTTAACTAAGCAATTGAAATATAAAACTATCATTCTTAACACATACTTTAACAAATCACATCTTGTAATTATCATTTTGAGGCTAATTTGCAACTAAATACCCTGAATTTTCACCAATTGCCAACTTAACTTGCTACCCTACAACATTAACAATGATACCTTCATATTTACCGGCTAATTTTGAGGCTAATTTGCAACTAAATACTCTGAATTTTTCCCAATTGCCAACTTGCTACCCCTACAACATTAACAATGATACCTTCCTATTTACCGGAGTAGGCTAGCAAGTCGCAATCAGAAAAGTTTGGGATACTTAGTTGTTAATTATAATAGCTTAAATATGAAATCGGGAAAAAAAATTCAGAGCTGACAATCGGAAAAGGTTCGGGTTATTTAGTTGTCAATTATAAGAGATCAGGGTAGCAAATGTAAAATCGACAAAAAATTGAGAGCTGAGCATTTTCACCTGCTGGAACGAGAGGACGTCGGACCGGAACCGCGTCCTCTCCCCCTTGTCGCACTTTATCGACTTGGGGACGCCGGAGACGGAGATGCCGCCGGGGAGGTGGACCGTCTCCCCCGCCTGGCCTCCGCCGGCGTCGAGCTCGATCAGGCACGGGTCCGGCGACTCCCTCTTGCAGTACTTGAGCCGGACGTCAGCGGCGACGTCGAAACCCAGCCCGATCGAGCCGATCGCGATCTCGGCGGCTTGCTGCGGCGGGACCTTCAGCGCCATCTCTCTCTCTCTCTCTCTCTCAAGCAACCATGACCGACGATCCAAAAACCCTAGATCTCTGCTAATTCTTCTTATTCCCCAATCTATGTGCTCAAGCTCTGCAAGTGAGTTTCAGAAATTTTCAGTGATTGAAACCCTAACCCTAGATTTGCTCCCATCTTTTCGCCGCCAAATTCGGAAATATTTTACTCTTTTTTTTGCCGATCCCTAACTCTATCGATAGACTGCGAGAATTTCCTAATGAGAAAGAAGGGTGGCTTTGCAGATTTCTGTGATTATATCCGACCTATTTGCATACAAGTCCCCTAAAAGTTGGTAATTGCTTAGACATGATTTGTTATTACTTTTGACTACAATATTTTGCTATATTCAAAATTGTCAAAATAAATACGTAGCTACTTTGATTTCATGTTCGACGGAGACATGGTTGGGTTGTCATTTGCCCAAATAATTTTGGTATCATGCAAGTAGGGAATTATTTATGGGAAAATTTATGAAATGTCCAAAAATTTAAAAAGTTTTATGAAAAATCCACCACAAAAAAAAATTTCATCGCGTGCCCACCATTATCTTAAAATATATAAAAGGGGACGGCATGACCCTTTTGCCCTTCTAATTTATTAAGAATATTCACAAACCCAGCAACTCTTCAGAAAAACGGTTCGATTCCAGAAGAGGGAGAATTACATACAAACCCAGCAACTCTTCAAAAAAACGTTTCGATCGCTCCCTCATCTTCCATACTCTGTTCGCTTTCGATTTTAGGTCATCTCCTCCAAAAATCTTAAAAATTTCTTACAAGAAAGCGTCAGCGAATCTCCATTCGTAAGTTTCACACAATGTCGCAATCATCATCAATGAATGTAGACCGAGTTAGAAAAGACAGAGAACAAGTAGATGTTGGAAAACAAAAAAAACAAGGGGTGAAAGTTAAGAGGGTTGCTCGTAAACGAAATATCACAAAAGAAAAATAAGTGCAAGAAGAAGTAGAGAACAAGAACACGGAGAACAACAAGAACAATAAGTAGCAAGGAGAAAGAAGATCAAGAATAAGGGAAAAAAAAAAGGTAAAATTTTGAGTCCTGTTCATTCTCCGTTTATATTGACTCGGCAAATGAGAATGATCATTCTCCGTCTATAAAATACACGGAGGATGCTCTTTCTGTGTCATTTGAACTAGAAATGGCCATTCTCCATGTTAAAATACACGGACAATGGCGTTCTCCCTTGTATTTTGACCTAGAAATGGTCATTCTCCGTGTATCTAACACAGAGAATGAATATTCTCCGTGTTAAAACACACGGAGAATGACATTTTCGTGTTAAAATACACGGAGAATGACGTTCTCCCGTGTATTTTGACCTAGAGATGGCCATTCTCCCGTGTATCTAACACGGAGAATGTTATTCTCCGTGTTAAAATACACGGAGAATGACATTTTCTTTGTATTTTGACCTAGAAAAGGCCATTCTCCGTGTGTTTTTGACACGGAGAATGTTATTCTCCGTGTTTTTTGACACGGAGAATGATCATTCACCGTGTTAATACACACGGAGAATGACATTCTCCGTGTTAAAACACACGGAGAATGGCATTTTCTTTTTTTTTTTTTTTTACCTGAGAATGAGCATTCTCCGTGTTTCTCACACGGAGAATGTTATTCTCCGTATCAATATACACGGAGAATGGTATTTTCTTGTATTTTGTCCTGATAATGAGCATTCTCCGTGTATCTAACACGGAGAATGTTATTCTCCGTGTTAAAATACACGGAGAATGGCGTTCTCCCGTGTATTTTGACCTAGAGATGGCCATTCTCCGTGTATCTAACACGAAAATGTTATTCTCCGTGTTAAAATACACGGAGAATGGCATTTTCCCTTGTATTTTGACCAAGAGATGGCCATTCTCCGTGTATCTAACACGGAGAATGACCATTCTCCGTGTTAAAATACACGGAGAATGGCATTTTCTGTGTATTTTGTCATGAGAATGAGCATTCTCCGTATTTCTAACACGGAGAATGTTATTCTCCGTGTTAAAATACACGGAGAATGACATTCTCCTTGTATTTTGTCCTGAGAATGAGCATTCTCCGTGTTTCCAATACGGAGAATGTTATTCTCCGTGTTAAAATACACGAAGAATGGCGTTCTCCCTTGTATTTTGACCTAGAGATGGCCATTCTCCGTGTATCTAACACGGAGAATAACATTCTCCGTGTCTAAAACACCCGGAGAATGGCATTTTCTGTGTATTTTGTCCTATAAATGATGCATTCTTCGTGTATCTAACACGGAGAATGTTATTCTCCGTGTTAAAATACACGAATAATGGCATTTTCTGTGTATTTTGTACTGAGAATGAACATTCTCCGTGTTTCTAACACGGAGAATGTTATTCTCCGTGTTAAAATACACGGAGAATGACATTCTCCTTGTATTTTGACCTAGAACTGGTCATTCTCCGTGTATTAACACGAAGAATGTCCATTCTCCGTATCAAAGTAAACGGAGAATGATCATTCTCCGTGTAAAAATACACGGAGAATGATATTTTCTGTGTATTTTGTCATAGAAATGATCATTCTCCGTGTAAAAATACACGGAGAATGTCATTCTCCGTGTAAAAGTAAACGGAAAATGTTCATTCTCCGTGTTATAATACACGGAGAATATCATTCTCCGTGTATTTTGACACGGAGAATGATCATTCTCCGTGGTTGAATAGCGGAGAATGGTCATTCTCCTTATTATAATAAAGAAGAATGTTGACGTAAACATAATTGTTGTTTTTTAGGAAAAAAACTGTCAGGAACAAAGAAGAAAGACTTTTTCGTGCAACATTCACCCCAATACTCTCTCTATGGATGAGGTGAAGGAAAAGTGTGGCCATTTGCCTAAAGCAGTTATTGAAACCTTGAAGAATGTTGGATTCTACAATTTCGTAGATGTATTCTACAGATCCAAGGTGAAAAAGGCATAACTATCCAAAGTCACACAAGGTCTGGAGAACCTGATGGGGACTTACTTGGAAGAAGATGGCATTGGATATTTCCAATTGAGCAGCAGTGTCAAGGTAGCACCAACTGCTGATGAGATGACAACCATTTTCGGTCTGCCAATGAATGATGACAGTGAAGTTGATGAGAAGTATCTAAAGATCATCACTGAAAAATAGAAGACCCCACCACCAGCAGACTCATTCAGCATGTGTACAGAACACTTCAAAAGATTGCTGACAAATTCCAAGGGGAAAAATGCAGAAGTCTCAAATGCAGAAGTTAAGAAAAGGATCTTAGAGCTGTTGGGGGACAGAAATGCAAGTCCTGATGAGTTGGCCAAGTTAATAGTATTCAACTTGTGCCAAACAGCATTCTTCACCAGAATGGGTGGGTCGAACTTGCCATACAAGTTCTTTGCTCTGGTGGAGAGCATAGATGTTATAAAAAGCATGTTGGCCACGGATTATTTTGGGGTACGTCATGGACAGCATAAAGAGGTCTGTTACAAAAGCTGAAGATGGGGACATTGAGATATCGTACAAGAAGATTGAAGGTTGTACGATATATTTCTTGTATTGATTTGCAGAGCACAGTCAACTGTTAGAAAGGAAGTGCAAACCAATAAGCGCATACCCGAGATTCTATACATGGGATGGGAATAGAATCTCGATATTCTTCAAAAATGAATATCAAGGGGCTCAAACGAATTCTGAATTAATATTCGAGGATTTTATTACATTGACTGTTGAAGAAGTAGAAGACCCAGCAGTATAGTATAGAAGGTGGAGATAATGCTGTTGATGAAGAAGAACCACAAGCTGAAGCCCAAGCACAGCAACAAACATAGTTGAGAATGAAGATATGTTGCGTGTCTTGGAGGAGAAATCTCAGCTTATCGCTGAGAATTAGCAACTCCAAGAAAGAGCCCAAAAACTAGAGGCAGATGTAGCCCAACAACGTGCTATGGAGCTCGTTACTGATGGCTTGGAGAAGGAGTTAGACTCTATAAGGAACAAGAAATCGTTCCTTATTGCTGATAAAGAGAAACTCCGTAGAAGAGTTGAAGAACTGGAGGCAAAGGGGTCGGAACAGGAACTAGACTCCCTGAGAAAGCAGAAATCTGAGCTTACTGCTGATAATGAGAAGCTTCGTCAACGTGTTGAGGAGCTACTTCTAAAAGGTAAAATATTCTATTTTTTCAAAATTTTAATTTGTAATTATGTGTATCTAACACGGAGAATGTCATTCTCCGTGTCAAAGTACACGGAGAATGACGTTTTCTGTGTTTTTGACTTAGAAATGATCATTTTCCGTGTTTCTAACACGGATAATGTTATTTTTCGTATTAAAATACACGAATAATGTCATTATCCGTGTTAATACACACTTAGAACGTCATCCTCCGTGTGTTTTGACACGGAGAATGACATTCTCCGCTAGTATTTTAACACGGAGAATGATATTTTCTGTATTTTGACCTAGAAATGGCCATTCTCGTGTGTTTTTGACACGAAGAATAACATTCTCCGTGTCAAAATACATGGAGAATGATCATTCTCCGTTTAGCTTAACACGGAGAATGACATTCTCCTTGTATTTTGACCTAGAAATGACATTCTCCGTGTATTTTTGACACGGAGAATGTTATTCTCCGTGTATCTTAACACGGAGAATAGTCATTCTCCATTTATGTTATAGGAGAATGCCCATTCTCCTTGTAAGTCTAACAGAGAATGATCATTCTCCGTTTAGCTTAACACGGAGAATGACATTCTCCTTGTATTTTGACCTAGAAATAACATTCTTCGTGTATTTTTGACACGGAGAATGTTATTCTCCGTGTATCTTAACACGGAGAATAGTCATTCTCCGTTTATGTTATAGGAGAATGCCCATTCTCCTTGTAAGTCTAACAGAGAATGATCATTCTCCGTTTAGCTTAACACGGAGAATGACATTCTCCTTGTATTTTGACCTAGAAATGACATTCTCCGTGTATTTTTGACACGAGAATGTTATTCTCCGTGTATCTTAACACGGAGAATAGTCATTCTCCATTATGTTATAGGAGAATGTCATTCTCCTTGTAGTTAACAGAGAAGATCATTCTCCGTTTAGTTAACACGGAGAATGACATTCTCCTTGAATTTCGACCTAGAAATGACATTCTCCGTGTATTTTTGACACGGAGAATATTCTCTCGTGTATCTTAACACGGAGAGTAGTCATTCTCGTTTATGTTATAGGATAATGCCCATTCTCCTTATAAGTCTAACAGAAAATGATCATTCTCCGTTTACTTAACACGGAGAATGACATTCTCCTTGATTTTGACCTAGAAATGATATCTCGTGTATTTTTGACACGGAGAATGTTATTCTCCGTGTATCTTAACACGGAGAATAGTCATTCTCCGTTTATGTTATACGGAGAATGCCCATTCTCCTTGTAAGTCTAACAGAGAATGATCATTCTCCGTTTACTTTGACACGGATAATGGACATTCTCGGATTAAAGTAAACGGATAATATTTTTCATTGTTTTTAAAAAGAAGATTATATAATATTGACATCATACCTCTTGTTGTTGTTTGTTTTTATATCAGTAAAAAAACAGACAATCTCAGAAAGGAGAATGAAAAGCTCATTAATGATAACAACAAACTTCTAGAGGAAGTTGCATCATTGAATGACAAATCAAACAGAAGAATGATACAATTGTTAACCTCGAAGCAATGGCTAAAGCATTGCAGCTTGGGGAGACTAAAGCAGTTCCTCAAAAACATTACACAAGAGCAAGAGAACCAGGAGGGATTAAAAAACAATCAAATGCTCCAGCGGATGATGATTTTACCACATTGGAAAAGAAGAAAACAGCTGATGCTACAAGTAAGAATGTAGCTGCTGGTCGGAAAAGAAAAGCTCCTTCCAGTCCCAATAAGAAAGTAACTTCTGGTGAGAAAAGAAAAGCTCCTTCCAGTCCCGAGAAGGTAGACGATAAAAAGAAGATGTCAGAAACTGAAGAACTTGAAGAAGAATCTCCTCAAACAGCCAAGCTAGTGAAAGAGGGAAAAATGCTGATAATGTCAAAAACTCAGGCTTTGGAACCAAGCAGACGATCAGCTGAAGCATCTATACAGGAGCATGTATACCCAAGAAGGATGTCTCCAACGTAAGTATTCTAAACTTGAACCAATTTCTGTACAATTCACAACGGAGAATGATCATTCTCCGTGTCATTTGAACGGAGAATTGATATTCTCCGTGTATCTAACACGGAGAATGAATATTCTCCGTGTAATTTGGACGGAGAATTGTCATTCTGCGTCCTATTCATAACGGTCATTCTCCGTCCAATTCATAACGGAGAATGTTTATTCTCCGTGTTTTTAACGGAGAATAGTCATTCTCCGTCCAATTCATAACGGAGAATGATCATTCTCTCTATTGGAGTTACTTTTTTTTACAATTATATCATTAGCCTATATTATTAACATAATCGAAACTAAATTTATGTGCAGTGATAATGTATACCAATACTTTCCAACTGCTCCAGAAGATTGTAAAATAAGAAGAAGAAACAATGATGTTACCTTGATCTTTAATGCTAAAGAAGTACAAGACATATTAAATATGGAAGAAATAGAGGCCAATGTTATGAACTTCACAATAAAGATTATGAACGAACTACAAGCCGATACAAGACGTACCATTCAGTCAAGCTCGCAGGGTGCACAATGTAAATGGTTTGCAATCATGATGCCCCATTCATTGGTAAGAATCAAAACTGAAAAATAAATATTAATGTGTACACCTACTAATATTGTTGTAAAAACTAACATGATATTATTTTTTGTTTTTTGTTTTTTTTTTTTTCTGGAAACAACGTACCGTTCAGTTTGTCGATGTAGACAAACCAACATCTGGAGCATGTACAATTTCAAAGCTGAAATAGAAGATTTTATCATGGAGTTGGAGGATGACATCGAATGGCTATTCGTGCCACTCTTCCGTGAAGAGAATAAATACTATACACTGCTGGCATTCAACTTCAGCTCCTCTGTTTGGACACACTACAACTCATTGCGGAAAAACACGGGCGCTAAGGGAATCGAGGATGCAAAATACATGAAGAGTAAAATCGAGCCAATTGTAATGAAGAAGATTACATTGATGAGGGAGAAAAGCCCAGCAATTCAGGAATATGAAACAACAGAGCTCAAGGTTTGTAAAGATTGCCCACAGCAACTATCACCCAGCTGCCTGCTGTATGTTGTGTATTATATTAAAAACTTGTCGAAAGCTCCATTTGATTTACAAAAGAAAACAAACAAAGTAGTTCACGATATTATTGTAAAGAGCAGATTAACTTTGGCTAAGCTTTTGCTTATGGGTGACTGTGCAATTCCTTTTGTATCATAAAATAAAATGACAATATGAAATTCCTTATATATATTCTGTCTGTCAGTTTCTTTTGTAATGTATTTGTTGTCCTTTGTAATGAAACTCAATTTTTCGACTAATTTACATTGTTCTATATATGTAAATCTGTTTTGTTAAAGTTCTGTTGTTTGATTCTGTGTTAAAATACACGGAGAATGATATTTTCTTTGTATTTTGACCTAGAAATGGCCATTCTCCGTGTGTTTTAGACACGAAGAATGTCATTCTCCGTGTATTTTGACACGGAGAATGATCATTCTCCGTATTAATACACACGGATAATATCATTCTCCGTGTTAAAATATACGGAGAATGACATTTTCTGTTTATTTTGACCTAGAAATATTATTCTCCGTGTATCTAACACGGATAATGATCATTCTCCGTGTTAAAGTAAACGGAGAATGACCATTCTCCGTGTTAAAATACACGGAGAATATCATTCTCCGTGTATTTTGACACGGAGAATGGTCATTCTCCGTTTATCTTACACGGAGAATGTTTATTTTCCGTGTTAAAATACACGGAGAATGACATTCTGTGTATTAACATAGTGTGTTAGCATAGTGTGCAGGAAGCTGATTCTTCACGTGGGCGCATATGCCATTGTGGGCGCATACAACGCAACAACAAGTGAGCGCATAGAAGTGGCCCGTACCTATAAATGGCCATTCTCCGTGTAACTAAAAGAAGAATGATCATTCTCCGTGTCAAAATACACGGAGAATGATATTCTCCGTGTACTTTAACACGGAGAATGAACATTCTCCGTTTACTTTTACACGGAGAATGACATTTTCTGTGTATTTTGACCTATAAATGACCATTCTCCGTGTTTCTAATCATTCTCCGTATTAATATACACGGAGAATGTTATTCTCCGTGTTAAAATACACGGAGAATGTATTTTCTCTTGTATTTTGACCTAGAAATGACCATTCTCCGTGTGTCTAACACGGAGAATGCATTCGTGTGTCTAACACGGAGAAATTCTCCGTGTTAAATTAAACGGAGAATGTTATTATCCATGTTAAATTACACGGAGAATGTTATTCTCCGTGTTAAAATACACGGAGAATGACATTTCCTTGTATTTTGACCTATAAATGGCCATTCTCCGTGTCAAAATACACGGAGAATATCATTCTCCGTGTAATTTTACACGGAGAATGCCCTTTCTGTGTATTTCGAGGATGACATTTTCTGTGTAGTTAATATATACATTGTTCTATATGTAAATCTGTTTTGTTAAATTTCTGTTGTTTGATTCTGTATTAAAAAATACAGAAAACATGAACTAAAAATGTTCGTTAATTGAACATGAAGAATAGTCATTTTCATGGTTATATGTTTTTAACATATAAATGTAATGCTTGGAATGATCATTCTCCATGTTAAATCATGGAGAATGGTCATTCAATGCATTATAAAATCAGAGAGTATAACGGATAATAAGTTCTTATGCTGTTAATATATATGTGAAACATCAAATATGCAGAGTTCAAACTATTACCATTGATATCAAAAAATGTAACATATGTATTCAAAAAACAATTATATAAAAGAAGGAATATATGTGTATGTATTAACGAGGGGGCGCTGCCCCCTCGACCACCGTAGCAGCACGTGGAGGCAGAGGACAAGTGGTGCGATTGTGATTGCATAATTCAAAATAATTCTGGCACCTTATCTTTCTCTTTCTTTTCTTGTTCTCATATTTGCTCTTATAACGGTCCGCTTTTGGTCGTCCAGGACCACGTTTCGGAACAGGGGGTAGAACAACATCAGTGGGATTATTTTCAAACTGTTTTTCACAATCTGGAACTGGACGAATAGCACATGAATATAACTTCGGTAATAATCTGATGTCCAATACTGCTCCACAAAGTCGTAAACAGATTTATCTGAACCAACTCTGATGCATTGTATTGCATGGCTGCATGGAAATCCATATACCTTCCATCTACGACAACTACAATGACAATCAAGAAGATTCACCATGTGGGAGGAAGTATCTGCGATCATCTCAAATTCGAAATCACCGGACCGATATACCCTATAACACATGCCATCATCTGTAAGCTGCTTCAGCATATCCTCAGCGTATGGAGTCAATTTGCTATTCAAACCAATTGCATCCTTGTGGCGATCTGAAATCATCTTCACACGGATGACATTTACAATTGCTGATATAGGCAATTTCTTCTCAGCCTTTATCCATGCATTGAATGACTCTGCACAACTAGAAGCAACCTCACCGTATCTACATCCCGGGAATAATACTTTGACCAGTGTTTAGGTTTTTGTTTATTCATCCAATTCACAACATGACCACAATTCAGATCATAAATCTTCTTGATTGCTTGTCTATACCCACCTTTATACAGAAAAACAAATAATTAATAAAGAATTAGGTCAATTCACAAAATTATTAAAAATAAGTGCATTCTTGTGTTTAAAATAAGGATAATAGTCATTCTCCGTTCAAAAGCTAACGGAGAATGATATTCTCCGTTCTATGCAGGACGGAGAATGGTCATTCTCCGTGTGACGGAAACGGAGAATGAACATTATCCGTACTAGCAAGACGGATAATACCATTCTCCGTTCAAAAGCTAACGGAGAATGATATTCTCCGTTCTATGCAGGACGGAGAATGGTCATTCTCCGTGTGACGGAAATGAAATGAACATTATCCGTACTAAGCAAGACGGATAATACCATTCTCCGTTCAAAAGCTAACGGAGAATGATATTCTCCGTTCTATGCAAGACGGGTAATGGTCATTCTCCGTGTGACGAAAACGGAGAATGAACATTATCCGTACTATGCAAGACGGATAATACATTCTCCGTTCAAAAGCTAACGGAGAATGATATTCTCCGTTCTATGTAGGACGGAGAATGGTCATTCTCCGTGTAATACGTACGGAGAATGACTATTCTCCGTCTTACTGACACGGAGAATGGTCATTCTCCTTGTTAAATTAATGGTAAATGCATAGAAAATGTGCATATATCTGTCTCATTAAACACCTGGAGTTAGAGCATATACTGCTTGCCTCCAAGCTTCAAGTACATGCGATACACTCTTTCATTTCTTTCTCTTTCAACGGTATGTTATTCTTCATGTGATAATAGCAATAGCTATGGTAATCATTAGGAAACACTTTAGGGACTTCAGAAACTAGACCGGTGCCTTGATCCGAAAGAAAAACAATACGCCTACTACATCCAACAACATTCTTTAGATTTCTAAGGAACCATTTCCAATGTCGCCATCTTCGCCTGAGACTATACCGTATGCAAGAGGGTAGAACTGTTGGTTACCATTCTTCGTTGTAGCAGACATCAAACATCCTCTAAACCTCCCTATAAGGAAAGTAGCATCCAAATATAGCATCGGACGACAATATTGAAAGCCTTCTACGCAAGCCCCATATGAAAGAAAAAGCCGCTCAAACCTCATTGATGAATCATCTTTCTGGAAGTCGATAACGGAACCATTATTGGTTTCCTTTACCTTGTTGACATACCAACACAAGTCACTGTAAGATCTAACATCATCTCCATACATTTCCTGGTGCACAGCCTAATTCCGTGGTATGCCTGTCCATATGTAACAGATAAACCGTAGTCGACCTTGAAATCATCAACAACAGATTTTGCGACTTTTTAGGATGCATCCGAACAATGTCACTAACCAAACTTTTAAAACTTTGCTGGAACAACCTGATTACCTTTATCCATATAGCCAGCTCCACAATTATGTTCTCCCACTCTTCACCTCAAAAATTTGATTATCTTTCGAAATAGATATAGCATGGAAGCTCCACAAACAAGCATGTGTCTTGTAATTCTTGCAGCAAACAGTATACCTCCCCGGCTCAGATTTCAAAATGTGGAATGGATGACGAGATTCAAAACATACCTTTCTAACAACATTCCTAACTTCTTAACACCATTTAGAAAAATCTGACCAACACCAGTAATTGATCCAGGCCACATATCCGATTTTTCTTCTTTACTGTCTCAGTTGAGCCCTCATAAAATTGTACTACTCGTTTGTCCTTTACAGTAGGAGAACATCTACTCAAAGAACTAGAGGAGGAAGACGAAGGTCCCATGTAAAAGCTTTGAAAGGAAAAGATGTTGATGAAGAACATGGAGAGTATATTTGCTCCACAAATAGATCAAAACTCACATCATGAGTACCGTTAAAACCACAACCAATGAGCGAAGCCAAAAATCACTTTCAACATACAGTTCAGTCCCATCAGAGTGCAAAAACCTGAAACGGAAGGAAAGTGGATCCAAAGAAGTCCATCGATCGCACACTTTAATCTTTAAAAATTCCACGGTACTTTCATGTGTGACACGGCAGGAAACTATGTCTCCCTTGAAACAAATGTTAACTAAACAACTTGATTCCATACCTTCCCCCCTGATAACATAAAAACATAAGAGGTCACAAATAGAACAATAAAATTGTCGTCTAATAATGATTATTCTCCGTCTAAAAATAACGGAGAATAAATATTCTCCGTTCGGAACCAAATTATAATGATCATTCTCCGTCTAAAGTAAAACGGAGAATGACATTCTCCGTCTAAAACACACGAAGAATAGACATTCTCCGTCTAAATATAACGGAGAATGATTATTATCTGTCTGTAACTTATGGATAATGCTCATTATCCGTATAAAAATATACGGATAATGATCTTTCTCATAAGTAATTGTCATTCTCCGTTAAAATATAACGGAGAATGCTATTCGCACAAAATAACAAGATTAAATATCTCTCTAACATTTTCTAAGTTAATAATCTTCATAACAAATTCAAATTCAGCATAAATTTCGAGATATACGAAGCTGATGGATGAATTTCTACAGATCTGAACTCTCACCTTGTTTTAAGATCTATAAAAAGAAAAGAAGAAGATATTCTCTCCACAATTGACCTAATCGCCGGAAACCACGAAGATGATGATGATGATGATGATCGATGATGATGAAGGATGATCGACGTTCGACTGACGAAAACCACAGTGAACTACGAACGATTTTGCGATCTCTGATAAAGATGATATCAATGGATTTTAAATTTCTCGTGAAGAAGAAGAAGAATACTAATTTCCCAATCCAAATCTGAGTTTGCGAATTCAAAATTATATATAGATGTCCAAATTTGCGCGAAGGGTATTTTTAACTATGATAATGGCAAATTTTGTAAATACAGAGCATCTAGAGAGAATCTTGAAATATTTAACGTGGAAATACTTAATTCTGGGTATTTCATAAAAATAATCCAGCGGATGGGCATTTCGTAAAAGTCCACCCCGAAATTGGGTTTCTCAGCAATTTCCAGATTATTATTATTCGGACGTGTAAGTCATCTACAATAGTTGGTAGATATTTTGAACTCCCACGTATGGTTGAAATATAAATTTTTGTTATATAACATAATTATTATTACTAAACAATTTTTTTGTTGCTGTAAATAATATGAATAGTAAAAAGTGTATCAAATTAGGTCTTAGAATATCATCAAATTAATAACAATATATTCTTGTATATCCAAAAATGGCAAAATAAATACGTAACTACTTTAAGGAAAGTAGCAGACATCAAACATGATACAATCATTGGGCCAACACATTCTTCGCTGTAGCAGACATCAAACATCCTCTAAACCTCCCTATAAGGAAAGTAGCATCCAAATATAGCATCGGACGACAATATTGAAAGTCTTCTACGCAAGCCCCATATGAAAGAAAAAGCCGCTCAAACCTCATTGATGAATAATCTTTCTGGAAGTCGATAACGGAACCATTATTGGTTTCCTTTACCTTGTTGACATACCAACACAAGTCACTGTAAGATCTAACATAATCTCCGTATATTTCCTGGTGCACCAGCCTAATTCCGTGGTATGCCTGCCCATATAACAGATAACCCGTAGTCAACCTTGAAATCATCGACAACAGATTTTGCGGACTTTTTAGGATGCATCCGAACAATGTCACTAACCAAACTTTTCACAAACTTTGCTGGAACAACCAGATTACCTTATCCATATAGCCAGCTCCACAATTATGTTCTCCCACATATCTCTTCACGTCAAAAATTTGATTATCTTTCGAAATAGATATAGCATGGAAGCTCCACAAACAAGCATGTGTCTTGTAATTCTTGCAGCAAACAGTATATCTCCCCGGCTCAGATTTCAAAATGTGGAATGGATGACGAGATTCAAAACATACCTTTCTAACAGCATTCCTAACTTCTTCAACACTATTTAGAAAAATTTGACCAACACCAGTAATTGATCCATGCCACATATCCGATTTTCTCTTCTTCACTGTCTCAGTTGGGCCCTCATAAAATTGTACTACTCGTTTGTCCTTTACAGTAGGAGAACATCTACTCAAAGAACTAGAAGAGGAAGACGAAGGTCCCATGTGAAAGCTTTGACAAGGAAAAGATGTTGATGAAGAACATTGAGAGTATATTTGCTCCACAAATAGATCAAAACTAACATCATGAGTACCGTTAAAACCACCAACCAATGAGCGAAGCCAAAAATCACTTTCAACATACAGTTCAGTCCCATCAGAGTGCAAAACCTGAAACGAAAGGAAAGTGGATCCAAAGAAGTCCATCGATCGCACACTTTATTCTTTAAAAAATTCACGGTACGTTCATGTGTGACACGACAGGAAACTATGTCTCCCTTGAAACAAATGTTAACTAAACAACTTGATTCCATACCTTCCTCCCTGATAACATAAAAACATAAAAGATCACAAATAGAACAATAAAATTCTAGTCTAATAATGATTATTCTCCGTCTAAAAATAACGGAGAATAAATATTCTCCGTTCGGAACTAACTTATAATGAGCATTCTCCGTCTAAAG
This sequence comes from Iris pallida, assembly GCA_029216955.1. Classification (NCBI taxonomy): domain Eukaryota; kingdom Viridiplantae; phylum Streptophyta; class Magnoliopsida; order Asparagales; family Iridaceae; genus Iris; species Iris pallida. Next base: position 89,048 of record JANAVB010038835.1, read on the forward strand.
CAAACGGAGAATGACATTCTCCGTCTAAAGCACACGGAGAATAGTCATTCTCCGTCTAAATATAACGGAGAATGATTATTATCTGTCTGTAACTTATGGATAATGCTCATTCTCCGTCTAAAAACACACGGAATGATAACTGTCTATAACATACGGAGAATGATCTTTTTCCGTCTATAACATACGAAGAATGATCTTTCTCAGAAGTAATTGTCATTCTCCGTGAAAATATAACGGAGAATGCTATTTCTCTATAACAAATGACAATTCTCCGTCATATTAGACGACATATTCGCACAAAATAACAAGATTAGATATCTCTCTAACATTTTCTAAGTTAATAATCTTCATAACAAATTCAAATTCAGCATAAATTTCGAGATATACGAAGCTGATGGATGAATTTCTACAGATCTGAACTCTCACCTTATTTTAAGATCTATAAAAAGAAAAGAAGAAGATCTTCTCTCCACAATTGACCTAATCGCCGGAAACCACGAAGATGATGATGATGATGATGATCGATGATGATGAAGGATGATCGACGTTCGACTGACGAAAACCACAGTGAACTACGAACGATTTTGCGATCTCTGATAAAGATGATATCAATGGATTTCAAATTTCTCGTGAAGAAGAAGAAGAATACGAATTTTTCAATCCAAATCTGAGTTTGCGAATTCAAAATTAATATATATGACCAAAATTGCGCGAATGGATATTTTTAGAACTATGAAAATGACAAATTTTGTAAATACAGAACATCTAAAGATAATCTTGGAATATTTAACGTGCAAATAATTAATTCTGGATATTTTATAAAACTCATCCCGCAGATGGACATTTCATAAAAGTCCACCTCGAAATTGAATTTTTCAGTAATTTTCAGTTGTTTAATTGTTGAACGGTGGACTAGGAAATTAAGATGTTGACATGGCGGGAGGGTATCGTGTGTGTACACCACACCGCATGCAAGTCCCCTTGCAAATGTCGTGAAGGATTTTGATGGTGATAAAAAAAAGGATTTTGATGGTGATCATAAATTTATTACTTTCTCATTGGCTATAAACATATAGGTTGTACAAAAGCTCGTACACTGATACGAACTATTATAATTTTGCATTGATGTATCATGTACTCTTTTCGTAGTCACTTAAATATATTAACTACTATATATTTGCTAGTTGGCAATTAGTCTTTTGTCCGACTTGAATATTCTGATTGCTAAGTCGATGGTTCTACTGGACACACATGTCCCTTAAAAAAAAAATTACATCCTTGTTACCTTTAGGAAACGTTTGGCATAAGTTTTTTTTTCTTTTTCCAAATAAATTTAAGATCGAAAATCTATTTTATATTTTGTTGAGGTTAAAAAAATATTCTTGGATATTAAGAATATGGGGATAAAAAATTTGCCCACAAAAAATAAGAATCCTATCTATTAAAAATATGTGAGTATTTATTTATCTTTCGAGGTAAAAAAATTGTTGTTTTCTGTCGTTTTTCCTAGTATTTTTGTTTTTGTTTTTTATAGTCTTTTAAAAAAAATCTTGTTCTTGATTTTTCTGTTCTTAAAAGTTTTTTTCCAATTATTTTTATTTATTTATTTAATTCTTAGATTTTTTTTCCCCAGCTATAACGAAATCCAAACTCTATTATGAACAATATAAAGATACGAGACCGTAAAACTTAATAACCCGTAAGTTTACTCCTACCTTTAGGTCTCGTTTGGTTCTCGAAATCATGGGGTTGGAAAAGGAAAGTTGAGGAGGAAAGGAAAGTGGTTCTCAAATGAAGGAAAATTACGAGGAAAAGTAACTTTAACCATCCAAGTAAAGAATCACTTTTTCAAATTGAAGTATTTACTTTCCTTTCAATTATTTTGGCATTTTTAAATATCGGAAAGAAAATCAATGGAAATTAATTGCCCAAAGGAAAAAAAAAAATGCCAAGAAATTGATTTCATTTCCATTCCTCGAACCGAACGAGGTCTCGTTTCGTTCGCGAAAAGGAAAGGAAATCGATTATTTACCTTTTTATTTTATTTGAAAAATTGTAAATACAATTAATTTTCTTTCTGGTGTTTGGAAAATCCAAAAAATTTTGGAGAAAAAGTCTAATTAAGATGATGTGGGTGGGGGGAACCATTTTTCCTCCATATTTTTTTTCCTACTCATTTTTTTTTGCATCCAAATACACGAAAAAAATACTTTCCTTTCCCAAGGTCCTGATTCCGCTAACCAAACACAGCCTTAGGCTTTGTTTGGTTAGTCGAAAGGAAAGGAAATCAATTCCTTAGTATTTTCTTTTCTTTGAAATATTACAATTCCTATCGAATTTTCTTTTTGGTGTTTGAAAATGCCAAAAAAAAGTAAGAAAAAGTGAATACTAGTTAAAGGTGGAAAAGTGAATCATTGGTTGGATGGATGAAATCAATTTTTTTCCTAATTTTATTTTCATTGAAAATTGCCTTCATTTCCTCTTTAATTCCTTTGGCACCCAAATATAGAAAATATAGAAAAATAATTATCATGGTTCGCGGAAATCCGGCGTCCGGAAGTCCAAAATTGCACTATACATTGCTAGTTCCGATTTTTTTTCTCTACTTCCATTGTTTGGTTAGTCATTGCAAGAAAACCGGAACTCCTATGAATAGTAGTTCCAAAAGTGCACTGTTCACACTTTTTACTTTTCGAAAAAAATAGCCTCAGTGTCCGAAACTCCTCGTTGGGTTCCGAAATAAATTGGAACCCCGAAAATAATTTTTTAAAAATAATATCCGATAATAATAATAATAACCCATAACAACCGATAATAAAATAATAATAATAATAAATGATGATGATGATAATAATAATAATAATTATTATTATTGTTTTATTACAATTATTATTATTATAATAGCCAATAACAATAATAATAAGAATAATAAATAATACTAGTAATAATAATAATAATAATAAATGTTATTAGTAATAATAATATTTTTTATTTACTTTTTTTAATCCATACAAAATAATAATAATAATAATGAAAGAACTACACAAATTTTTAATCCATACAAAATAAAAATAAAAATTATATCATTTCTCAACTACCACTGTAACGCCCCAGTTTCGGAATACGGGGACGTACACGGCCAGCTACACCGTATAAGGTACGAATACGCTATACGGTGATGACAGCTGTCCAGTCTTGTCATACTCAAATTTTTTTTTATTACTATTATAATACTGTGATTTGGAATTTGTTGCTTTATGGCCATGTGTCCCAAGGCCTTAACCCTAGCCCTAGCCTTAACCCTAACCCTAACCCTACACCCTACCCATAACCCTAGCCCTAGGGGGGGGTGCTAGGTGTCCCTACAAAGGGATGGGGGGGGGGACACCTCACCCCCTACACTCTTCTATATATATATATATATACACACATTCTCTTCATAACCAAAGAGAAGAAGAAAAAAAAAAAAAGAGAAACAAACACACACACCCCTCCCCACACATCACCCGACCCCTCCCCCAAGCCTTGCTGCCGCTGCCGCTCCCTCGCTGCTGCTGCCGCTGCTGCGCCGCCCTCCGCCGCCGCCAGCGCCGCCCTCCGCCGCCGCCAGCGCCGCCCGCCGCCGCCGCCAGCGCAGCCGCCCGCCGCCGGCCAGCCTCCGGCCACCTCCTCTCCACTTCATCCCCACTCCATCATCATCATCTTCCTCCTCTTCCACTCCCAACCCAAAGAAAACCTAGGTAAAAATTTCTAATCCCTATTCTTCTTCCCCAATCTCTATTTTTCTAAACCTAGGTTAGAGTTGCTAACAAAACTCTATTGTTGTGGGGTTTGATTTAGGAATTGTGGAAGAAAAATCTAGGTCATCTCCAACACAAAGGCAAGTCCTCTCCCCCTTTCCCTCTTGGAAATTGGTTTTCAATATTCTACTTGTTATATATGTATATATTATTTATTATTCAGTTTTTAAATTCTGAAATTATGGACATTCATGATAAGTTCAATTTTATAAAAATGTAAGATGGGTATAAGCATAGAAATTTGGAAAATGAACCATTTGTGGACACAATTATGTTTGTGTGTATAACTTGGACACATCGTTAGGACACAACACCAAAAATGGACACTTCGAATTATAAATTTGTGTGATTATATATGTATATATATATATATATAGATGTGTGGATACAACTCTTGGAATAATTATATATGCATGAAACCTACATACGTGTATACATACATATATAAATACACACCTATATACACTTGACTCAATATATGGATGCAAATTATGAATCTACAAGAGCATGAATACCTATAAGTCTTGACAACTTAGAAGTTCAACCTTTGGAAAATCAATATATATACAGATTTTATATTTCCTAGCATGGTTGTGTATACATGTGTTAGTATGGATATGTAGGAATGAATAAATGACAATTTAACATTATATTTCAAATCTGTCCTTATTAGAATTATATGTAATTATCATGCGCTATCATGATTAACTAGTTAAAATAGATGGTTTTAGGCACCTATATGTTAGCATAACCCTATGTCTATAAATTCTCAATATTAAACTCTCTCTTGCATTTTCAAGGAATTAAATTATGGTACATAGTAAACATAAGTTAAATTTGGACTTTTGGATTTACCTTGTATGAGAATAACATCATGTCAAAGTTGCAAGGATTACAAAATTATTTTGCATATGGTTTTGGAATAAAATTTTGATATCATTATGCTACTAACAAGTTTTGTTTTGAAACTTGGATAGTGTTTAGCACAAACCCCAAAGAAATCGCTTAATTCGCTTAATTGCTTGCTAAGGTAAGAAAGCCAAAAAATTTTTTTTTTTACATATATATTAAATGCGTGGTTCCGGTGTTGAGAGTTGCTCCACCGAAGGGGTCGGCGTGCCCGGATATTAAATGCGTGGTTCCGGTGTTGAGGGTTGCTCCACCGAAGGGGTCGGCGAGCCCGTATATCTCTTATATCATGTCTTGTAAATTGTCGGAGCTCCTAAATACAAAGGAGACTCTGTCGAAATTTTTGAAAAATTTTAGGAGACAAATTTCTGATTTCGGAAATTTTAGAATCATTGGGTGGGGAGGACAACTGAATATCCCTAGATATCCCGTAACATAATAACCATAAAAAGGCTGATCAGCAATTCCTGAATATCCTGATGAGTACTTCTATATAAGTACTAGCCCAAGAGAGGCTCCTGTCCTGCTACTTCTATTCCGACAGTAACATCGAATAGATTGGTTTTAGCCCAAGGGAGGCTCCGAAATCACAGCCTGATCCCAGGTTAACGGGATTGTTCACGGGAATTATTTAGGGAATTAATTCAGAGTACTGTTCTCAAAATTGCATTGCATTTAGTCTACTAAATTTCATCTTACTCCAGCAAATAACTCCACCTATCAAAGGTAGGTAGTTTCTTGATTGCTCAAGGGAAGCAAAATCCTACTGAGAGCTCAAGGGAAGCTCAGAATATCTTACAATCTATGGAGTAGGATGTCATTTACATTTCCTTGATTTTTGTGAAGTAAACACATATAATAGTGCTAGTTGGCATATTTCTTTCTTTTGAAGAACTGCATCTTTCTTTTGCATACTTTACCGTCCTTGACCGAGGACTTGCTTGTCGTTTTCTAAAACGACCTAGTATTGTTCACTAGGTGAAGAAGAGGACGTCTCCGCCGAAGTAACACCGCAGTACAACGAGGAATAGTCGTCTGGACAACTTGCTAGTTATCTCTTTTGTAATAAGTTTGTAAAAGTATTGTTGATGAAGTCCTGTATAACAATTTCCACATGTATAATAAGTTGTAATCTCTGGCATTTTCCATTTTTGCTGATGTTTACGGGCGACAATCGCGGACTTTCGCGCGTAGCCTGGGGATGTGTATGACGTCACCATTCCATTTGGGAAGTGGGACGTGACACGTCTGGTTGGGTATCCTAGCATGCAATCAATCTATGGCCTAAATCCGATCTCATATCCACAGGTAAATCACAATGAAACAATATCAAGAGAGATAGTCATATAAAAACAGGAAATACTCATATGAAAATCTGGAATCTACAGTACAGGATAATAATGTAGACAAGTATACCTTCCCACAGTTCCTAGCATGGTCTGGAACTGAAGCACACCCTCCAAGTCAAGTCTGGAAGATCCACCGGGTCGGTCTCAGACAATCTGGGAACAATCCAGGGTTGGTCAGGCCAACCGCAGCAAGTACCAGAAAGGAAGGCTCAAGGACGGGCGAAGAAAACCAGCAGGATAAAATATGACAAGAATAACATCTAAAAACAGTAAATAAAGGTAAGGGATCGTGCGGTACCAACGCACGATAACAATCCACAAGTATAGTGAAGCTAACACAATCACAATCTCCCTAGCATCCACTAACACCTGCATTGCCAGCTGGAAATCAATATCAGCTGGCTAGCAGGCCACAAGCCAAACAACACAGAAGGACAAGCGGCCACACAATGCCTACGGCTTGCTATTATTAGCTAACTAAGATTATCACAGGCCTAATTACTAACAAGATGCAGTTGAGGTATTCCTATAGCCACAAGCCCTGCAGACTATCCAGGTTATCCAGGACGAATGTATAATATATAGTGGGTACATCGCCCGGGAGACAAATGTACCCTAATAGCTAGCTGGAGGGGTGCAACACATGACAGTGTGCTGAAAATGTGCCCTACTCGACGGCAGGCTACAAATCCCATGAGCGCCCAGATAACGGGATTGCCTGTAGCCGGAATACCTCGATCTATATGAGCTACTTGATCAATCTAGTTGTTAACCTAGTCAGATTCATTATGAATTCCTGACCGTGGTAACCAGAAATCCATGTCCTAGACATGATGCAAGACGAGACAGGTAGTTTGTACAAGCACAAATCAGGAAAATCAACCACGGTGTCAAGACAAGGTCATACCTAGCAAATCAGGACTGGCTGTCGCAACAGCGGTCAAGAGTAAACATGTCATGCCAAGAGTACTAGTCAGGAGTGCGCCACCACGGGCCACTATCAAGAGTCAAGAGTATACATGCCAGGTTTACTGTCAAGTCCAGAGTGCTACTCAGGAGTGCACCTCCACGGGCCACTAATCAAGAATCAAGACAGGTCCAGGTCATCGTGTAATACCAGGAACAAGGTCAAACCTATCAGTCACAAGAAGTCACATGCCCAAATCGTGACATGGATATCAAGTCGGGTACAAGATCAGAATCTCTACCATAATAGTCTCTCAAGTACACATGGGAACCTACAGCTCAAATCATCAAGTCGATCCATCCACCTTATCAAACTATCAGGAGTCTCCTAGCTACGATGGAAATCAATATCATGTCAGGGAGGTCAATAACCAAATATCCAAGCTAATCACTATAAGCAATGCTAGGCCCTCTGGCTCACAAGAATCCTCCAAATCAATGATCACAAGCCACTAGAAAACGAGCCCCTCTAACTACCAAGACATAGCAATCAAAACAGGTTTCCAACTACCGGAATACACAAAGGTACCAGGTTTTGGGCGTTTGGGAAGTCGAGTAAAAATTATATAATAATACCCTCGATATTCTCCTCGTTCCACGAAATATTCGAAATCACCAAAATCCAAGAATCCACATAGATCCACCAAGTCAATATCCCGAGATCGTACTCTCCATAATACTCAATCCTCAGTCATATCCACAAGTCACAATTCCCAATACATAGGACAACTGTCAGCTCTATCTCGCTAGACTAGGACAACTCCTAGAATGAAAGGTCAGGGTACAAGTCCGGTAATAAATGCCACCGGAAGTGGCAAGGATTACATAGACCGCTCTGGAGCAAATCCACAACCCTTAAACCAAACAAGGACCAGGGTTGCAGATCGTCTCCCGAGTGGAACCGTTCTCCTTCCGCTATCCGACGGACAAGACATGTCAAGACGCTAGGCGACTAATCTAGTCGGGAGTCTACCTGGCAGGCAATGGGATCAGGTATACTATACCAAGGTGAACAGGCACGAGCCCAGTCCAGCAAACCAAAGGAATGGTTCTGCCCAGTCCTTCGAACCAAATTCTCGGTCGGGAATTCTGGAAAAATCCGGCAGAGTCTCCTCTGTATTCTGGACAGGAGCTCCCAGCGAGTTGGGGCTAAAATCCACTCGGCGCAACCCGCCGCGAAATCGCAGACTGAGAACACTAAGTCTCAGCTACCAGCAGCACTACGATGCGTACTGGGAACAAGTCGACAGCCGAGAACACTAAGTCTCGGCCTCCAGTAGCACTACGATGCGTACTGGAAACCAATCGAACCCGAGACCACTAAGTCCCGGCCTCCAGCAGCGCTACAATGCGTACTGGACGCCAAGCCAACATGCATAATATAATCAACTAACCGCCTCGCAGGGCGCACCACAACACATGTCCATAATCCCTAACCCAAGCACAATCACCGCCACAAGTAAAGTTAGCCAGAGCCGTTACCCGACCGCGAGTCGGACACGGGGCACATGGGGACAATTCGTACAAGTGAGTCGTGCTCGTGTCCTCGGAGGTGTGGATGACCCATCCGAGTTGTCCGATACGGTCTATCCCAGTATCGGACCAAGCTAGTCTAGATTATCATGACAGTTCTACTGCTAAGCTACACTACTCATGGTTATACAATTTTACAATAAATTAAATACAATAAAATCCAGGAGAGATGGCAAGAGCCGCCGATGAGCAAGGGATACTTGCCTAGAGGGCTCGGCTAGGTAAGCAAGTCTTCGGCGATCTGGATCCAAGCTAGCACGTCCATCGAGGTCCTCAGAACACATAATAAACAATCATTAGAATTAAATAATAAAATAATGACAAAATCACTTAGAATGGCACGAGGCTATACCGTACGGGTCTCGCAAGCAGCGCAGGAATCTGGCACAGAAACCGAGGCACGCGGACCGATACGGGCACGCAAATCGAGACGCGCACGTATATCGAGACGCGTACGAGAATCGAGAGAACACGAATATCGAGACGAACGAGAAACATAAACGTGCACGTAAATCAAGATGTGCACGTAAATCGAGACGACCCAAGGTCCAAGGAGCACGTAAATCGATGTGGCACACAAAATCGATGTGTGCACGCAAATCAAAAAGGTGCAGAGTCCAATACGACATGCAAGCCGAGGCGGCACGCAAATTGATACGTGCACGCAAATCGGTGTGGCACAAAAATCAAGAAAGGCACAAAGGCCGAGGCACAGAAAATGAGGCGGTGCGCAAACCGATGTGGCACGGTGCCCGAGGCAGCGCGGGGCTTGAGGCGTCCCGCTGCCCAAGGCAGCACGTAGACCGAGGAGGCGCACAAATCGAGGCGCACACAAACCAAGGTGCGCAAAACGAGGCGCACGCGGACCGAGCAGCGCACTGCTCGAGGCAGCGCGCGCACCGAGGCACGTGGCCCGAGGAGCACACGGCTCGAGAATGGCACGCGGCCCGGGGGGCTCGTTGCTCGAACAGCACGGGGCCCAAGGGCGTCCCGCTGCTCGAGGCTCGCACTGTCCCCGAGCACGACGACCGGAGGAAAGGGATGAGGGTGGCGGAGGAGTCGGGGGGGGTCCTGGCGGGGCTCGGCTAGGTGGTCGACCGCCGGCGGAGGGGAGGTCAGAGAGAGAGGAGAGCGGTGGTGGTGGCAGTCGCCAGAAGTGGTGGAGTCGGGATGGAGGTCGATGGCGGTGGCTGCCAAGGCGGTGGAAGTGGTGGAGGAGACGACGACGAGGTGGTGGCGGCGGCGCCCGGAGATGGAGGGAGGCAGTGGTGGTGGCTGGAGGCGGGGCCAGCTGTGGTGGCTGGAGGAGGAGACGACGACGAGGTGGTGGTCGCCGGGAGTGGTGGTGGCCACGACGGAGCTGGCCGGGCGAGACGCGGGAGATAGATGGAGAGGGAGCTCGAGGGAGAGAGGGGCTGGTGGAGGAGATGGCGGCGAGGGTGGTGGTCGCGGCGGAGGAGGTTGGGAAGGAGAGGGAGGCCGGGAGAGAGGGGATCGGGAGGAGAGAGGGAGAGCAGAGAGAGGGGTTCAGAGAGAGGGATTTTGGGGGGAGGGGAGGCTTCTCCAGGAAGGAGAGAGTGAGAGAGGAAAGAGAGAGGGTGGGGGTAGGTAAGGATATTTTGGGAGGGGTAGATTAGGAACAACAAATAAATGGTAACCATAATAATAGGGAAAATTCACCTCCAATTAAAATAATAAAAATTTTAAAAACATCCCAAAATTAAATCCTCCAAATACAGAAATACAGTCAAATACATGCTTTAAAATAGGAATATTACAACCACTTCCAATAATCATCTAAACGGAAAAAAACTACAAAAGGTAACGAAGGAACTCATAAAATATGTATACACATGACATGCGTATGCAATACATATATTGTAACTGAAAATGAGTAAATTATATTTTCGTGTTTGGGTGTCTACGAAGAAGGGGGGAAAGTGAAAACGTATTTTAACAATAACAAAACTAATTGATTATCTAACAAACTAATAAAAAGTTATTATAGTAATTATTTAACTTTTTAATTTAAGTATTAATTTATTAAGAAATTATAATCTATTAAGTAATATTAGTATGATGCATTGATTAATTATTTAATATTAGCTAACTTGATAATAACAATTAATACCAAGTATTTAATACTTAGTATTATTTTAATATTAGATACTTAAAATCAATTTAGCTAAATATTAATTATTAATTATTAAATACTAAGTATTAGTTACTTATAATATAATTATAAAATGTACGATTATTAATACTGAACGACATACAAAAGTAACTTATTAAAAATTAAAATATATGTATATAATTTTCAGTATTGATAATTATTTATTGACATTAAGAACCTATACTAATTATTTAACTATTACAAATAATATCTAATATTAACAACATTTTACACTTTAATAAAAAATCAAAATAAAAGTGTCATTTTCTTCAAATTTCACTCAAAATATGAACTAGAAAGTAACACACAATTGTAACTTTTGGTGCCAAGTTGATTTGAGCAAATCGGTCAACAACCAAATACCTCAGAAAAGTTGTGTTCGGATGAATGGTTGATCAGATCCAAGAGTGAGGTCTTTTTCTTATGTTGTATTAAATAAAATGGAAATGCTTTCTTGTCTGCAGACGGACCAGCTTGTCATTGACCTGTCAATGGGACAATGCCACATGGCGACAGACTGGTCCATCTGCGGGCCAAGTAGCGTAAGTAAAATTAGTTATTTTTAATTGTAGTCGTGTGTCATCTTAAATTGACGAACCAACCTATTGTACAATGGGGCCATGGTCATCCCTTGTCCAAAATTGTCAACTACTATATGTATAATGTTAGTTTGGGCCACCCCAAATCAACTAACACCATACAACCCAACTGGTTGTACCCGAAAAGGAAGGGAACCCAACTGGCAGCCGGTAAAGTTAATGTTAAAACTTTGAATTCTTTTTTCTTCCAAAATCAAATCTCTCTCTCTCTCTCTTCTTCCCCGCGGCTCCGTCTCGTGTCTCCATCTCTCTGAATCTGACTCTTCTCAAACCCTCAGGTTTGTATTTATTTTTTTGCATAAAAAGTGTATATAACATGTATTGTATTTTTTTTTATTGGTTGTATGTTAACCTATCAATTATGACATTTTCGATATATATATGGCTTAATTGTACTTTGCTACCTTCAACTATTCCGTTTTTTCAACTTGATACCCTAAACTTTTTTTTTTTAACAAGTTGATACCTCAACTATTATTTTTTTTCAACTTGATACCTAATTTTTCAAAAAATTCCAAAATGTCCTTATCCCTTCCCTTTCCCTTCTACCCTCCCCCTCCCCCACTCCGGCCACCCCCACCCTCCCGCTCCGCCTTCCCTCCGGCCACCCCCCTCTCCCACGTCCGGCCAACCCCTCCCCTCCCGCTTCCGGCTCCACCGTCACGACGGCGGCTGCTGCTGCTGCGGCGGCGACTGCTGCGGCGGCGACTGCTGCTGCCGCGGCGGCGGCGGCGGGGTGGGGGTAGGGGGTTGGTCGGACGCGGAAGAGGGGGGTGGCCGGAGGGGAGGCGGAGCGGGAGGGAGGGGTAGCCGGAGTGGGGGAGGGGGGGTTTGGGGGAGGGGGAGTAATTTTAAGGTTTGGACAGGGGTATTTTTGTCCCAAATTTTTTTTTGGTATCAACTTGTTACAAAAAAAAATTTAGGATATCAAGTTGAAAAAGCGGAATAGTTGAGGGTAGCAAAGTGCAATTAAGTCTATATATTAGTAAGCTTGAACGAAGCTACAACCCAGGGCCGGTTTTGAGGGAGTGCAATGGGTGCAACCGCACTAGGCCTCTCGAATTCGTAGGCCTCCAATTTTTTTGTATGTATATGTATTATGTATTCTAAACTAACTTATGGATAAATAATAAAAAATCCAAAATTGTCAAACTTATGAATACATAATTTAAAAATTATGAATAAGTCATTTAAAAATGTATATGTATATTATAATACTAAACTATCTTATGAATAAATTCATTGGCATTTCTATGTATACTAAGCTAATCAAGTGGGAATTCTCTCAATTAACTAAGGCTATATCTATTACCAATAAAAGAATCAATTAACAGAGGCTTCCACTGTTTCCAATTAAGAATTTAAGTCAAAGATTCTCTCAATTCCTTTCAATACTATTCAAAATCAGTAAAAATGCTAAGCCTTAATAGAAAAATCCTAAGACATAAGATTCAAACAAAATTCTATGAATCCTCGACTCTATCGGCAACCTCTCCTTTCCTTCAAAAAATGCCCACAAATTCCAACTCTCTACTCCTTCAAAAAATGTCCATAGATCCCAAACCACCTCGTTTCCAGTCCAGGATACTTCGCCAATACCCCACGAGCACCAGAAGCCCTAGAGCCATCGATAAGCCCACTCATCATACGCCGTCAGAAGGCTATGCACAAAGAAGACTATTGCACAGAATAAGCGTGTGCTTACAGAAAGTTCGTACGAGGAGATCTCCACATTCGTTCAATGAAATCCCAAAAGAATTGTATATGATCTCCTACAGCTCTAATCTAATCCTCTAAAATTTTGTAGGTTAATTTGAGCTATAAAAAGAATTAATCATTAGCCAAAGTAGGCCTCCCATAATTATAATTTTATCTAAAAACTTGTCGAACAAGGGTTGTCCCAACAAATCGGACCACCCCGACTCGAACTGTTTGCATCGAAACACGCATATGGTATTCCCGAGTGTGGAACTTGATGGAATTAAAATTATCGCGCGAGTGCGACGTCCGTCGAAAATTATCGTATCAAGGATTTTGTAGCTATGAATGCAAAAGATCGTTCATAATGTAATGATGGCAAAGATGCTTGTTTGTTTTGCTTTATTTTATCTTCTTTAGTCAAATATTGAAAGATATTGTAGTTGAATATTTTTTCTTAATTGATATTAATTTTGGATAATTTAAATTCTGAATTTTTTATTAGAATTTTTATATGAGAATAGGCCTCCGTTTAATTTTCGCACCGGGCCCAATCGTCCTGGACGAATCTCAGCTCTGGCCCTGCTACAACCTAAAGTACAATTGAGACTTCAACTTTGGACTTTGAGAGAAAAATAAATTTATAATACCTTATTTTTCAGGTAAATAATTAAACCTCTTATTATTTACTTTTATGTTCGACCATTATGTTGATGAAATTGTATTAAATATTACAGTAAAAATTAATAATTATTTTAGAATACAGAAATTTTCATATAGGGTAAAGAATTTTACCGAAATTGTAAAAAAGTAAGAAGTTTGGTGAAATTGTATTTTGGGTAATGAAGCGATATGTCCCATGGCGCGCTGGTGAATGGGGACGGAGACAGACAAAGGGCGCCACCATTGGTGGCGCGTAACCAAGGGTGCGCCATCATTGATGGCGCGATGTGGGGTGACATGATGCCATGGGGTGACATGACCGGAAGCCATCAATGATGGCGCGCTATGGGGTGACATGACCGGAGGGAGCATCAATGATGGCGCGCTTTGTGTGCGCACTGAATTTAAAAAAAAAAAATTCACGCCTTTTTTCCTTTAAAATTCCACAGAGCGCGCCATCATTGATGGCTCCCTCCGGTCATGTCACCCCATAGCGCGCCATCATTGATGGCTCCCTCTGGTCATGTCACCATAGCACGCCATCATTGATGGCTCCCTCCGGTCATGTCACCATAGCGCGCCATCATTGATGGCTCCCTCCGGTCATGTCATCCCACATCGCGCCATCAATGATGGCGCACCCTTGGTTACGCGCACCAATGGTGGCGCGCCTTTGCCAGCGCGCCATGGGACATGTCGCTTCATTACCCAAAATGCAATTTCACCAAATTTCTTACTTTTTTTACAATTTCGGTAAAATTCTTTACCCTATATGAAAATATCTGTTTAGAATATGATAATGTATACCAATACATTTGGTGGACTAATTAATTATAATTTTATTTTGTGATATAAATTACGGCAAAAAAAAATGTAAATTAATTCACTTTTTATGATAAAGCGTACCGAAAACTTAGAGGTTAATGCATTATACATTTTACCTGATAGTAAGATTCATTTCAAACGGATTTTATTACATATGGACATTTTTTTTTCCCAAATATATCATTATTTCCAAATCCACATAAAATTTTTTAAAATACTAGTCCAATAAATATTTCATAATTGGACATTTCAACAGATTGTATACTTTATGTGACTTGCAGATTGCAATTTCCTATTGCTATCAATAGTTTATTCAAAATGATTTCGTTCTCATTTTCTTCGTCCGTCTTACTAGGCTATTTTGCATCCCATGTTATTGTGATTGAAATAAGTTTATACTTTATTTGCAAAAAAATGGTTGAAGGAAAAGAATTGCTTCATAAAGCTCTTTTTAAAAGTGTATCATATATCGAGGTTGGTTACAAAAGTTGTCTTCTTCAAATTGGCAATTATGTGACTTCTTTATCTTATATAATGAGGTTTCAAAATGGTTCAAAAGTGAGCATTCTAAGCTGTACGTATATCATGATCTATTTTATTTGTAAAAGTAATAATTATATAACAATTTGTTAAAAAAAGTTTAAATTTCTTATATATATCCAACATGGAGAATCAACTCAACCAAACAAGAATAATATCTTTCACCTTAATCACATGAGTTAGAAGAAATATTTGACTATAATTGAACAATATTTTTATTATACGTTATTATACGTGCATTTAGTAGTTTGGTATAGTAAGAAAAATAAATAACTTAAATCGTGGATTTGCCTACTTACCGTCCACTAAAAAAATGACGAGAGAATATTTTTTTAATAATCATGAAGTTAAGTCATGCTCTATCACACAAAGTCGTCCGGACTTGAATGCTAGTTTATTTTAGTATACTTATATTTGTGTTATTTGTTCAAACCATCGTTTTCGGAATACTTATTAAGTTAACATTTTATAAATGTTCGTTTGAACCACGGAATAAGTGGATATTGAAAGAAAAAAAAATCGTCCATCCGAATGAAATTTATTTTGACTCACTTCACAAGTCCTTGCGTTTGACATCAAATAGTCATGGATGAAACACAAACTAGCCTTAGTATTTTTTTCTCACTTCGGTCCATGCATGCGATGCACGTTCTTTTTCCTTGAAGTCTCGTGATAGTCTTTTCCTCACGAACTTAGCTAAAGATAAGAGTGGAGCAAATAAATGTTAGAAAATTGAGAGACTTCATTAGTAACATGTGATCTCTTCCCCTTATATGGCGTTAAGGATCTTAATTAACTTGTCCATAATCCATTGCATGAATCTTTCACGACTTAAAAGACATTTAGAAGACAAATATGCTAAATATACGGTTATAAACCTATAACTATATAAATATTATATGAAAGACGTGGATTATGATGAAATATATATAATCCTACACAACTCTATGATATCCAAAAAACTTTAATAAAAATCCTCCTTAGGAGACTAAATCGTCTTTCGGGAATAAATTATTTGTTTACGTGCAACTACAACATGCTAGAGATATCTTTAATGATATAAATTTTAGTCAAATGGTCTACCCATATAACTCTAAAAATGTTAGTAATCTTCCATCTTTAAAACCAACATAATATTTTCCACCAATTACACAAAATAGATGATGGTCTACTTTGGTCATAACAAAAATGATAGTTAGTATTGGTCTTAAACTAGAAAGCATGGACACTAAAAAAATGATGTTATAATTTTGGTTATTCCGTACACATGTATGACATCGACACTCCATATATATGTATCAAAGACTTCACAATATTCATAATTACGTTAGTACATTCCAAATTAGACACCATGTTTATGTTGTCGTGTAAATTCAAACTCGAAAGGGTCTTTCTGATTCTCTAAGAACGAGGAGTAAGCAAAGAAAGGGATTATCGAGAAAGATCTCTTGTTCTTATTATATTTAGATCAACACTCAGATCGTGAGTCCCCTATTCTTAAGTATTTTTATATAAATATTATAACCATTTATGTGATGACAATTTAGATTCTTGCAATTTATTTTACTTATAGTTAAAAAATATAGTTAGTTATAGTAACCCTAATATCAAACTGGTTACTTAAAAAAAATAAGAAGGAATAAAGTATATGTCGTTTAGGGATATTTAGACTTTGGTCTCAAATAAGTTTCATAATTTGTGTTTGGATCTCCATATTATACATAATTAGTATTTGAGTCTCAAAAGTGTCACTAATGTTTCAAAAGTGTCACCAGAAGTGTCACTAATATTATTTTGGTGACACTTTTGAGACACAAACACTAATTATGTATAATATAGAGATCCAAACACAAATTTCAGAACTTATTTGAGATCCAAAGTCCAAATATCCCTTTGTTTTATTAACATGTTTATCATTTAGTTGTTATAAAAAATAGTTGTTTGTTATTTTTGGAAATATGAATTTGACATCCTCGTATATTTTTCTATGGGCTTAGCGTATAAACTTTGGCATTTTTTGTTTTCCCTTTATTTATTTTTTTCTCCTTCCTATTGACCCAACCCCCCAAGCCCACAGGTAGCTGCAGCCCAAAAACTAATGTTTGAATTATCGGGCGTCCAGGTATTGGGCTGCATCCGACCGATAATCCGACCTGCCCGTATCAATTAAAAGATATTTCTAAGCCACCCCCAAAGTACTTGGGGCTAGCCTTTACTTGGGGGCAGTCCAAGAAGGTGAAACTTTTACTGGGAATAGCCAAAAATTATTGGGACTAGTCCAAAAATTAGGGTTTCCAGAGGCGACGGGGCCAAGGCGACGAGGGCGGGGGAGTTCCTGCAGCGATGGCGACGGCGAGGGCGGGGGCAAGGCGGCGACGGCGAGGGGGGGAGTTCCAGAGGCGACGAGGGAGGTGGAGGGCGACGGAAGTCGAGGAGGAGGAGGTGGAGGGCGACGACAAGGGGGAGGGCGGAGCGGATGGTTGGGGGATGGCTCCCGGCCGCGCTGCTGCTCGCTCCTCCTCTCCTCTTCTCCTTGTCGTCGTGTCGTGGGACTTCTGCCGAGTGCGAGGGGTCCTCGGATGGGAGGGGCCGCCGCGATCGAGCTGTGCTGCGTCTTCGTCGACACGGACTGCAACTAAGTTGGCAGTTCTTCTTTATGTTAGGACTACAGCCAACTTGGACTGCAACTAAGTTGACAGTCCTACTTGCGGAAGAAAAATTAGGCTAGCTCCAAGTAAAATTTTGAATGGCAAATTGTAAATAATTTTGGAAAAAATTGGACTAGTCTAAGTAAATTTGGGCAGTGCCTTTAGAAAAAGCCATTTAAAACCCAATGGTTCTAAACACCGTATTGGGTTGGGCCACCGCGTGCGCGCGGTCCGGGCGAGAAGCCGAGCAGTCAGCAGCAGTGCAGCTACTGCTGCACTTTTGAAGCTGCCGTTGCCGCTCCTCTTCGAGGCAGCCGCAGCACCGTCGCGACCATGCGTGAACGCCGGCGCTGCCAAGGCCGTTTGGGTCGTACCGGCCGTCGTGTGCCGGAGGAGCAGCCTCGGCGAACCATCCATAGGAGCCCGTCGAGCTGCAGACCCCTCTTCCAGAACTATCCTCGTGGTACTCCCTCACCTCCTCCTAAGTATTTCCTGGGGTTCTCTGTCGTTTAAGCTGTTTCCTTATTTATATATGAACCCTAGTTTGAGTATTAGGCGTATGCTCGAATGATTTGGGAATAGAAGGGGAGGCTGGGTTAATATTCCCTGATTGTGAACAAGTTTGTTTTTTTGGGGGGGGGGGGGGGGGGGGGGGGGGTGGTGGAGCGACATACGGGTCAGAAGGAGGAAGGTCAGTTAGAGAAGATAGAGTGGTGTAGTACCAGCATGTGCAACCCCTGAGTGGTGGGTTGTGATGGAGGGTTAATGATGGTTGTATGAGTTTTGACGTTTGTAGAACCTAAAAAATAAAAGAGAAAATTTGAGTGGCACCCCACTTTTTTTTACGCTTATTAAGGTTTCCGTCCAAAACGAGCGTTGACCAATTTTTTTGACGAAAATACCCTATTGTTATCCTCTTCCCGCGTCAACTATCCGTCCCCCCCCCCCCCCCCCGACCTCGCCGCACCCCCGGCATCACCACCACACCACACCATCATCACCACCACACCACCATCAACCTCATCACCACCACCGACACCTCACCCCCCCCCCGCTCGCCCCCCCTAGCCCCCACCGCCCCCGCCGTCGTCGGCGTCGCCGCAGCAGCGCGGGCGGCGGCAGCAGCGGTGGCGGTGGGGGCTAGGGGGCAGAGCGGGAGGGGGGGGGGGAGGGTGCCGGTGGTGGTGATGACGGTTGATGGTGGTGGTGGTGATGATGATGTGGTGGTGATGGTGGTGATGGCCGAGGGGTGCGGCGAGGTCGGGGAGGGGGGGGGGTGCGGCGACGCCGTAGAGGGGGCCGAGCACGGCGAGGGGCAGCCACGTGTGACGGGGAGGGGGGACACACAAAAGGAGACAAGGGCATTTTTGTCCAAAAAAAATGGTCAACGAGGTTGACCGCTCGTTTTGGACGAAAACCGTCAAAAGTGGAGGGTGTCATACATTCATGTAAACTTGTGGGGTGCACCTTAAATAAGCGTAAAAAAAGTGGGGTGCCACTCAAATTTTCTCAAAATAAAAACCACACACGCACACAGAGGAGAAAGAGGACACTAGCTCACATTTTCTTTTCTCTCTACTTAGTTGTGTTTATTGTTGCTAGGACTACCTTTAAACAGGCTTTACAACTAAGTAGGCAAATAAAATACGACGAGCTAATGGCTCCTAAATAAAATAAAGTATGACCATAAGCTATGCAAAAGACTAGGCACAATAGGATAGATCTAACAGATGTTTCATTTTAGGTATATGCATGGAAATAGACAGTAAATAAACCGTGTCCTCTCCTTCCTAATACCCTACAAATGTGGACTCTGAGGTTCTTTGTGAATGGACTTAACCATGGAATGGGGTTATACATAATTGAATGTGTCATGACAGCATGATGGTGTGGAGGTATTTAAAACAAATTCTTTCTTCCTACTATGTACAGGTTTATGAGGAGAGTTGAAGACATAAATAATGATGCCCCGTGTTCGTAGTGAGTCTTGATATTTGTGCACATGAGGAGGGTATTTTGGTAAAAATACCCCCAATTCATATAATGGTCGTTGGAGTTTTTTTAATTACGAAAATACCCCTCCAACGTTTACTATAATGGTTATAATAGAGGGGTAGCTCGGTCATTTATCCCCAAATTGATATATAAACGTTATATATATACAGGCGGGACCACATGACCAGGTTTTGATCGAGCTAACCAGGTTTTGATCGGGCCTGGATCGGGCTTTGGTTCGGGCTACTGGTTCGGGCCGGTCCGGACCGGTTCGACCGGGGTTGACGGGTAAGACCGGTTCGGGCTGGTTTTCCAATCGGGCCGGACTTTCGGGTTGATTTCTCATACCAAGCCCGAATCTGCTGGATCTATGGGCCGTGCCGGTCCGGACCGTTAACCGGGCCCGGGCCGACCCAGACCGGAGTTGACAGGGCTCAGACCGGGTTCGGGCCGCCCGGCCCATTATACACCTTGACCTGAGAAATATGAAGCACAAACGCTCCAAAAATTTGGGACGTGTCGGATACGTATTGGACACACCACGGTCACTCCAAAATATACTAGGATACACGAAAATAGGTTTCGTGTCCGCTTTGCCATGTCGTTACTGTGTTGTGTTATTCGTGTCCATGCAACATAGACCGAGAAACTTAGATTTTTATGAATACTTCTTTGGTTGGCATCAATTTACAATATTATAAGCATTGATTTTTTATGGAGATGTACTACGAACAACAACAATTTAGTGTTAGTTGTGGGCTATGTCGTGATTAGTGTTTTGGCGCCTCGTATTGTCAGACATAAACTGAAGTTTATTCTTCTTCTAATCTCGCTTCTCTACTGGTGTCTTTGGAAGCCGTAAGGCCCGTAACCTCGTGCTTCCACATATAATCTTGAAAATTTGAGAACGGTAATGTTAGTCAAATCATAGTGGAGGATATTCTCAGACCCTTTTCTTTCGGTGACATTAGACACGATGTTGCGCTCCTTAAGAGCCCATTCTCTGATGAAGCTTTTTTATTTTGACAATGTCCAGTGCAGATTACTCTAGAAGGGTTGGGTAAATGGCAGACGATAGCGATAATCATGTCACGCGTGTGCTCTTCTGTGGGTATAATTTTGTTGCTTCTCAGACTTACACACGAGAGTATCTTCAGAGCTACCCGCATATTCAGGTATGTTATGCTGCAAACTTCATATATCTACATCATTTATGCTTCTACGAGTTCAGCATTCTAATGGATTTAGGTTTCTTATTACCTACATGATATATACCAGCATTTGTAACATATGGGTTTGGAGTAGGATAACTTATTTTTGGAATCTTGCACATGTTGTAGCTTTGATTGTCACTAATAGGACACTTTCATGGTTAACATATTTATGTGTCCCACTAGCTAATGAGAAAGCCTATACCCTAAATTTTGGGTCAACTGCATGTATCCTAGTTCCATTCTACTATTAGATGGGCCATCTCTTCTCTAGCATTAGAGAACACCTATGTTGCACGAGTATGGACACGGATACGATACATATACGATATGGATAAGGATGTGCACATTTTCAAATAAGTTGTAAGTTTGTGTGATGCCATGTTTACATTTGTGTTGCCATGTTTCCTAATAAGAGGTATTCTTAAACTAAGATCTCAGTTCTCTTCCTTGCCAAATTTCCCATATCTAATTTTTTGTGCAAAAACATGTTCCCACATCTTCTTGTGCTAATACATATTGTTTTGATCCCGATATGTACTCTCTGTGTGATTAACATGAAAAATCACGAGTTTCAAATCTTTCCCTTGGCATGCATCTGGACAGTAATTGTTTCACTTGTGATAATGTCAATAAATTAGCAGTACAATTTGATTTCCAGATCTTTAGATTCTTTGCAGCTTGTTATCTTTCTCTAACTAATGCACTTGAAGAAAAATCGATGCATGTTCTTTTACTGGATTAGTGATTGAAAGGTGATTGCTAGCTAGTGCAATATCATTCACAGGTAGATGATGTAGCTCTTGAGGAGGTGCCTAATGTCATTGGCAAGTACAAATTATGTGTTGTTAAGTCGTGCCGCCTAGACGCAGATCTAATTGCTAGGGCAGTCCAGATGAAGCTCATTATGCAGTTTGGTGTAGGTCTGGAAGGTCAGCTATATATTATTCTACATTCTTTCAGTTACCATGTTTCTTGCATTGAACGACGTCTCACTGTACTCGCTTTATCCTTCTCAATTGATGTTTTATCATATTTGTTCTTTTTGATTCATTTATCACTTCATCTTCATATCTGTTTACCATAGGTGTTGACATTGATGCCGCCACCCGACATAACATTCTTGTTGCAAGAATTCCTGGAAGTTCCTCGGGGAATGCCGCATCATGTGCAGAAATGGCAATTTACTTGATGTTGGGGCTTCTTAAAAAGCAAGTACGTCAATATATCCTTAACATTATATGTAAAACTGGGAATCCATGGAGACTAAATTTCAAGAGTGTTCATCAGAGCCACTACCAGTTTCCATTTCTTTCAGGACAAAAAGAGAGTAAAAGCCTGATTATACTGCCTATGAAACACCATTTACTAAATGGGCCTCCTAGTGCCGCGAGAATTCACATTAATGCATGGTTTTAATGAAACTATATGATGCTAGATTTCCGCTGCTACCCAAGCCATGTTGGATTGTTTTTTTCTGTAAAGTTTTCTGCACATGAAACTAAAATTACCATGCATATTTTTTCTCTTAAATTTTCCAAGCGCTTTGATATTTTGAGTGAAGGCGATATATCGAAAGTCTCTCATTAACTCTCAAATTTAAACCTAATGAAAATTCAATGCAGTAGGAAACATAGGGGCATAATTAGGGAACAAAAATAATAGTAGTGGTGTTTCCTGGAATAAAGTGAAATGTTACGGGGTTTTATGTAATTCTCCTTATTCTGAATAAGTATATAATTGACTATTTATTGATGTGTAGGGTACTCTTGTCTTTTTAAACTCATGTGCCACCACTGTGTTTAAGTGCTTTATCATGCCATTGCCATGAGCTACTTTTTTATATGTATTCCTAACTTCTTTTGGTATAAAATGAATCTCAAATGCAAATCATTGCAGAAGGAGATGGAAATTGCTGTGAAACAGAAAGAATTGGGAACGCCAGTTGGAGAAACTTTATTTGGGAAAACAGTAGGTTACTTTTCTACTTCTCTTTGGTAGCTAAGATATCCTGTTGTAGCATATTTAGTTATTTACTAGCTTTATGTGAAGTGTTATTGTGGTTTGATTGTGGATCAGGACCAGTTTTCTTTACAATGCATGTATATTAATGAATCTTATTCACCCAGCATCTTGTTTGGGTGGTGTAGCATTAGGCTTTTTGATATCTCAAACATACTTGCTGACTAATTAAAATTATGTCATCCTTGTTGGTGAAACAGTTGGTAAACACCTAAACCTTTTAAATATATGCTATATCCAATATCTTTGAGGTATGGTATTGTGATGAACACATGGTTATCCAGTTGTCAGAATATATATATATATATATATATATATATATATATAATATATATATATATATATTATATAGCAACAAATGACCTCTAGCCTAGTGGTTAAGAGAGATGCATGCGGCCTGAGTGTCAGGAGTTCGAATCCCAGTGGGAGCGATTCCAGAAACAATTTACCTGGTTCCAAGTATTATATATATAATATATATATATATATATTTTTTGGAAAAAGGGTAAATTTTATTCCATCATCTCAATAAGGTTACAACATAAAGATACAATCCCAACTCAGGGAGACATTACTAGTACATCCGACTCAATGTTATGGAGTATGCCCACCACTGGGGTGGATAATCCCTCAAATGCGTCGGTTCCTCTCCCGCCAGACATGCCAAACTGACGCAGCAAGTCTCAATCTAGCACGCCTAGCCCAGCTCTGCTCCATGCCCCTGCAATCAACAATCCACTTAAGGATTCCTCTGAAGTCCCGCTCCCTGCCAACCCCTCCTAAGTGTCTCCGGACTGCTCTGCCCATATGCTCCACGCCATATGGCATTGGAAGAACAGGTGCCCAATAGATTCAGGCTCTGTCTCACACAAAACACACTTAGGGTCAGGGACAGAAACCCCGAACCTAAGCAATCTGTCCCGAGTGAGCAACCGGCCCAACACCAGTTTGTATGCAGACAGTTGCATCTTCCTGGCGAGCCCCTTCCCCCAGACAAATTCATACTCCTCAATATCATCGAAGTGGGGCGGACAAGGTCGTAGCAGCTGCTAAATCGGAACTCCCCAGCACCCTCCGAGCGGGCCGGGAGGGGCCCACATCCATACATCAGACAGTGCCGTAGGAGTGATCTGCACCTGTCTAATCTCCTCAACTACCGTAGTAGTGAACCGGTACTCCTCAGGCCTCCATACCCCTCCACGGATGATGTGCCGACACGTCAGTCCTCTGTATGCCACGCCGTCCCTCTGGGGGCCCAGAATCTCCAGGAGAGACTGACCTGAGATCCACGGATCGAGCCAAAGATCCGTCTCCCTTCCCTCCCTCATCTCCTCCGCAAAGCCGTCCGAAGAACAGGACGGGACCTCAGGATATGCTTGAAAGACACAGAGAAGTTGTTGTCAATTTCACATACCCAGAAGTTTCTGCCCCGGAGATACCGACTAGTCATCCAGGCCGACCATAGAGAATCACCCTGAAGGAATCTCCATGCCAGCTTGATCCCCGCCGCCTCCTGACAGAAACAAGAGATCGCAGACCCACACCTCCCTCTTTCCTAGGCCGACAGAGCTGTTCCCAGGAGATGGCATGTATCCCCCATGCCAAATGAACTTGGCACAGATGCCCTCAATCTTTCTGATAGTAGCCAGGGGGACCATAATCGATTGAAGCCAGAACAGAGCAATAGCAGAAATGACTGAGCGGACCAGCTCAATACGCCTCCAAACGATAGGCCAGCCGCTGCCAGCCCTCAACCCTCCTCTGTGCAAAATCCACCAGACTCTGACAATCACGATCCTTCGCGTAGTTGACGGAAAGGGGCACCCCCAGATATTTCACCGGAAGGTCCCCCTTTTCCACCCCAAGCTCCATAGCCCGCTCCTCCTTCAAAGTGCAAGAGTTGCTGAAGTAGACTTTACTCTTGTCCCTGTTCAGCCGGAGGCCCGATAGCTGTCCGAACTCCTCCATCACTGCCGCAAGCTCCCTCATCCCTCGCATGGAAGGCCTCAACAGGACCAAAAGGTCATCTGCATAAATGAGATGAGAGACCACCGGAGAGACCCTGCTGTATATCGGTACAATCCTCTCCCGATGTACCGCGATGTCCATCAGACATGTGAAATACTCCATCACCAGGGTGAATAGGTAGGGGGAAAGAGGGTCCCCTGCCGAAGCCCCCTGCTGCTGCCGAAGAACCCGTAAGGGATACCCTGGATGAGGACCGAGAAGGTAGGCGAGGTGATGCACTCTCTGACTCTATCCACCCAAGTCTCGGAGAAGCCCATCGCACCCATCAAATGACAGAGGAAGTCCCTGTTGACGGTGTCGTAGGCTTTCCTCAGATCAAGCTTCACACACGCCTTCATCCCTCCTGGCTTGTGGAACTCCCGAATCAGCTCATGAGCCAGCAGGCTATGCTCCGCAATAGACCGCCCTGAAGGCCGCCTGATTCCGAGACACCAGACCCTGCATAGCATCCTCCATCCTCCTGCACATAAGATGAGTAATTATTTTATACAAATAATTACAGCAAGCAATCGGTCGAAAGTCAGCAAGAGATGTCGCCCCCTCTTTCTTGGGCACTAGCGTCAGGAAGGTGTGGTTCAGCTCCTTCAGGAGCTTGCCCGTATCAAAGAACTCCTGAACAGCCGCAAGGACCGGGGCCTTAAGGGAATTCCAATGGCGTTTGTAGAAACCACTGGAGAACCCATCCGGCCCAGGAGCCTTGGAAGCATCAGCCTGCATCACAATCGTCTCCACCTCCGCCATCCGTATAGGGGCCATAAGAAGACTGTTGCCGTACTCCGTAATCAACGTCTTCGTAATCAGCTGCGGGAAAACCGATGGATAATCCGTCTGATGATAGAGCTCAGAGAAGAACTGGACAGCCTCCTCCTGAATAGCAACCTGGTCAGTCAAGGGCCCGTCTCTGCCAATCAGTCTCTGGATACGGTTCCGGTGCTGACGCGCCCGGATGACATCATAGAAGAATTTGGTGCAACGGTCCCCATCCTGAGCCAGGAGCATTTGGCCCGTTGGGCCGCACTAATCTCCTGCTGAAGCCTCAATGTGTTGACCTCTGCAGCCAGACTCTTCTTCTAGCTGCCAGCTCCCCACTCAACATGTCGCCCTGAAGCTCTGCCTGCAGGTCTCGCAGCTCCGCCTCCTTCTCCTGCAGGGAAGTCCGGGGAAGTGCCCTCACCCAGTCCCGGATGGCGCGTTTAGCGCTCTTCAGCCTGTGAACCATGCAGAACTGGGCAGTGCCGCCAACTCCTGACCAAGACCTCCCGCCACAGTCTCCTCATAGCCAGCAGATAGGAACCAACTGTTGTCATACCGGAATGGGCGGGCTCTCCATCTGGGACTCTCCACGAAGCGCACCAGAATCGGCGAGTGGTCACTGGTCCCCGCAGGGAGCCCCTCAGCCACAGAAGAAGGGAATAGGCGGAACCAGTCACTGTTCCCCAGGGCCCGATCCAGCTGGCATGCCACCCTGCTCACCTCTGCCTTGTTGTGCCAGGTCCATAGTGTCCTATCCTCTCCAGGTCCCTGAGAGGACTGGAGGAGACAAGACTGAAAATCAGAAAGTATCTGGTCCGGCACCGGCCTCCCCCCCAGCTTCTCTCCCCGGTATAGCGTAGCATTGAAGTCTCCCATAATAAGAAGAGGGAGATGCGATGCCTCGCTAGTGAGCTCAGCCTGATGATGTCCTGCCACAAGGTCTCCCGGCGCTCCTGTCATTGTGCCCGTAGACGGCACCCAGTAAGAAGTGGAACCCCCCCTTGTTGGTGAAGGAGATAGCCACCAGCTGGTCAGACATGAAAACCTCCTCACCCTCCCAACTAGCTCCATTCCATCTAACCCAGATCCTCGCCATATCACAGAGACCAAGGTTGTGGAGCTGGACCCAATCCGTAGGGGTTCTACGGGTCAGAGTTTTCGCCCCCCTGATCTTAGTCTCAAGTAATATCGAGATTTCACACTGTTCCTTCCTCAGCACCTCACTAATCTCCCTCCATCTCCCCAGAGAACACCCCCCCCGGACATTCCAGGCAAGGGCCGACATCTAAATCACGGGTGGGGTCCCTGAACATCCTCTGAAGGGGCACCCGGGGAGAGTGCAACCTCCATATCTCTGGTATCCTCTTCTCTATCCCCTGTAGAAGGAGGGGGGCCGTGGCCCCGTGTGGGTCCCCCTGCGGGGGAGGCTGTGCTAGTACTGCCACCCATTTCGGGTTGACCTGCCACACTCTCTCTGTCCCACCCTGTCCGCTGTCCTCACCATGTGCCTCCGTAGCCTGGCGCTTCCGACTGTACACCTGAATAGCAAGTGCTTCTTTATCTCCCTGTCGCCTGTCCTCCTGTCCCATACTCCTGGTGGTCATGGTCCTCGTCCCCACATACTCAACCAAGGCTCCAGCAAGATCCTCCGTCGGGAGCCCCTCACCCTCCCCCGAGATGGGAGGAGAGTCTGCCTCCATATCATCCTCCATCCGCCACCTGGTCCACAACGGGGGAGTCATCTGCATCACCTGCCATCCGCACAGCCTCCTCCGGCACCACCTCAGAAGCTCCCCCACGTCTGCACGCGCTCGGGAGATGCCCGAAGCAGGCACATGCCGGACATCTGGGGGGTACCCACTCATATTCCACCTTCTGCCAAGCGAACTGGCCAGAAGGTGCCCTGTACTTCAGCTG